>JAIPRM010002158.1:0-32174 GCA_025469315.1 Stegophylla sp. TES_Ste_2020 | reverse complement strand
ACTTTTCGTATAGAAATACTTGTCCAAAAGTTTCGATCAATAACTTTTTGGAACCCGATTCGCCTCTAAATTGTACTTTAGAGAGGTCATTTTTTGAATTTCTCAATTCTTCAATGTCTTTTTTGGAAAAAACTATCCAAAATTTGACAAAAACGACTAAACGATAGATAGAAAATCCTATAAAAAAGATTTTGGCGCAAGAAAATTTTGAAAATGTGAAAAAAAATTTCGGACATTTTTTTTTCTTATATTATTAACTTCCTTTGTTCAGAATCGTTTTACTGAAGAAATGATTTATCGTTTCTTTAAAATTTAATACGCCCGTCAAGAGAATACCACCCGTCGTGCAAAGTACACTCATCGTGCGAAGTATGTCCGGCTTTTTAAAAATCATGTTTACAAAATGGCTATTTTGAATTTGTAAAATTTAAAATTTCAAAAATTTGGATGCCAAAATAAAACATATATATATATATATATATATATAAACGTTATTGGTGTAGAGCAATTCTATAGTATTGATTAAAAAAAAAAAAAGTAGTTAAAAATTATTAATAGAACAATAGTTATTGCATTCGTCAAATTGTAATGGGACACTTTATTTATATATATAGTATAAACAAATACATTTTTAATCAGAGCAAATTTTTACAGAATAAAAGTAAAAATGTCACCATAAAATCGGCGAGTAAATTATATAAGTGTCATAATAACGTGTAAGTAGCTGACCTGTCACGGCTTCGCTCGTAATTGATTGTTTATTTTGCCTTCAGACGATGATACGTATACATGGAAACCCTCGGTGCCGCACAATATGTATATATAGGTATGCAACTTACACGTTTATTTTAATTAATAATAACTAATTATTTATTAACTTTATCGGATTAAGTTTATGCCTAAAACCTTCTCTGCGATGTCCTCTTTAATTAAAAAAACCGCACGTCGATCCGGCGTAAATAGTTTCGGAGGTTTATCCCGAACAAAAAAAAAAAACAAAAAAAAACGACTTAAATTTATAATATAGTAGTTTAGATAGCTATGGATAATATTCTGTTCTATATTTTTGCACTGATTTCACCGCCTACTCGTTTAATTTACAATTTAGTCCTGAATATTTATAAAAATTGTCATCCTCGCCAGTCAGTTTGAACGCTGCTACCCTGCAGAGGAAATCGTCTTCCCACCACCTTCATGATTGTCGAATGCGGCGAAGAAGCTTGTGGAACTCGTGAAAATTTTCATTTGCTATATTCGTTTTTCGGTGTTTATGTTTAATCTTATACGATCCTGGACAACCAATTTTCGTCTACTAAAATACGGTCGGTTAAATTACACGATTTTGGTAAAAAATACTTGTAAGTTGATCTGCTAAAACGCGTGTCGGAATCCGCCGCCTTACAACCAGGTTTCCTGACCGGACCTAATCACATTCCGGTTATCCTAGTCTTAACCCGAAAAATTCTTTGTTCTCGCCCGTCTTCAGACGGCCATTACGAAGGAATAATTACGGTCTGGCTAGTTCCAGAGAGACCAAGCTCGAGTACTACGAGCACAAAGGCTGCTGTCAGAGACACTGTTGTAGACGTTGCAAACGTCGTCGGTCCAAAGAGTCCTCCTTTTCTTATGTTTTATTAAATTATGCTTTCTGCAGTGGTTTTTAAAAACGAAAAAAATACCCTATTGAAATGTCAAACGTATCTACAAACAACAGTTTAGTATTTCTAAGCGTAATAATCTAGTATTTCAATAAGCATTTGCCGATTGAGTAAAATTAATTTTTAATAATATTGAAACAATATCAAACGCATTCCCAAATTAAAATACAATCATTAAATATAGTAAGTACTCATTCTATATCTTTTTCATTTGCTTCAATTTCTCTTTGCTTTTTTTCTTTTGCTTTATTTCACTTGCTTTTGTTTTTCATTTGATTTTTTTTCCTAAACTCGGAAAAAAGTGTTAGAAAATATATCCGAATTTTCTTCATCATATTCAAAATTGTGATGCACCAAAACATTTTTCATATTACGAACTATATATATATATATATATTTAAATTTTCATATTGTTTGGATAAAAAAAAATATAGTCGTTAAAGCGTTTTTGTTATATTTAGCCATTTTGGGTAGTTTTTCGCAAATTTCGAAAAATAACTTCTCAAAAGTCTCATCTAGAGGCAAATTGTACAAGAAACACAAGTATTTCTATACAAAAAAGCATTTGCAGAAAAAAAAAAAGAAAATATGATTATTAAAAAATTTGATAGTTATTTCCCCTTACGATTCAGAATATTCAGTTAAATCGCTGACAGAAATATTTCTCGGATTCTCTGATTGATAACAATTTGTCTGCTCTGAATTAACGCGGTCAGTTGAAATATTTTTCTGAATAAGATGATTTCAAATGAATAATTCCACTATCGGTAGCAATAATGTTTCACGGTTGGATAGAAAATATTGTCTTCCAAATTACAGGCTGTCGGCCTGGTATAAATATTAAATTTTTTTTACATCCTGCGGGAAAACATTATTTGGCCTGTTATTCGAACGGCTGAGATGTAATGGCGGGATAACGCCCTTGCTCGTTTTTGTCACACAGTCGCGACAGGACCGGAAGGAAGTCGATTTCAAACAAACGGATTGGAATAGAACGAGTTCGATAAATTAACCGGAATGTTATCCAAGTCTAATGGGGATTTTTTTTTGTCTATTTGGAAGGCTGATTCAAAACAGTCGTATTTTTCTCGATTTCAATCGGTGATGACCACGGAAGTCGTATATTTTGGACATTCGACAAGAATGTGTGAAATATTAAAAAAAAAATATTAGTGAAAATTCCTAAACGGTGACGTTTTGAGGGATAAAATCATAACTGATGTAAAAACATGTGACACGAGAAAATTGAATTTGATACTATTGGGCGATTGTTGTTGAATACTTTAGTCCCCAAATTATGACCAGTATTTTTTGGATTTTTAAATTCAAAACCAATACCATATCTACTAGACAAGGCGACGAAAGAATCAATTTGTTCTCGCGGGAACAAAACGTTCCCGAAATTTCACCCAATCAAAATGTCCCGTTATCTACCTATTACACAATTTCTGTATAGGCTATTTTCTGTGCATGATTTACGTGTCTGTAGGTTATATTTGGTGTGACTTTAATTTGGTTTTTTTTTTTTTTTTGCAATTCTTTCATACAGTTTAGCCATCATCATATACATTATGGAAAGCAACGGAAAAAAAAATCAAATCAGAAATATAAATTTATTAAACCTTTTAAACCTATTATCATGTTATTATACCGATGATTTTTGAAATAAATCAATTGATTAACATAGAAAAGTCCAAAATTCATTAGTTCATTTTGGCTAAATACTTATACATTATAGAAGTGTCCATTTCACGGGGGAAATTGAATAATATAACACTTTTATTGCATTTTTATTACTACTTTTTTTTTTATTACTTTTGAAAGAATGTTCAGAAATGCATAATATATGAAACTTTATAACGTTCGTTCGTGTATAGATATTACAACACTGACAATGTGCATACAAGAAAATTAGGTGTCTGCGTTAAAACTCGAGATATGATTGTCTAAACACGACATTATCTACCCATACGATTTATAGTATTTTATTGCAATAATTTTTTAGTCTGTAACAACTAATAAAAATTCGCTGTTTCGGGGAACAGTTAACAAAAACCATCTACCTAGTATTTATATGATATTGTTATTACATAATATATAGAAGTTTTACACGTAAATTATTTGTTTTTCTACCACTTGCTTTTCACTTTTTTTCCTGTTCCTCTTTTATTCATACAGAAGTTGTATTATTATAAAAATAATAGTATCAATAGAACTGTATATATACATAATATCAACATGACAAAGATGGTAGATCGCATTTTGGAATAATTTTACATTAAAATGTTAATGTCTAAAATTCTCAAAAAAAAAAAAAAAAATCGAAATGAATTTACTATTGAATTCTGCTTCACTGTGTCTTTTATGAATTAGAAAAAACACCATGACGATTAGATAGATGGTCTCTGAGTCAACCCATTAAAAAAAAAACTCTTTTATATATATACATGTTAATATATAAGATGGATAGATTTATTTATGAAGAAGGTCTTGGGCCAATTTTTTGTTTTTTAACCTTTTAGAAAAATACTATCCTTAGCAGGAATAGCTTTTTTAAGAAAACGAGTTTAGGATAATTGTTATAGGTACGTAGTTGAGAATGAAAATTTTTACAAAAATATTTTTTAGAAAAAGAATGAAGAATCGGAAGACACTATAGGACTGGCTATAGTGATAATTATTTTATTAACGAAAGTAGGAAGTAGAATGATAATAATTATGAAATATTGAGTGAAAAGCTTGGAATAAGGTCGGAATCAATACCGCGGATTTGTACGATCACGCGGGTATTAAGAAACATTGCAATAACACTGATAATAATAATAATCATAATTCGGAACAAATCTATTTGAAATAATCGTATCGAAACGGTCGTGAAAAATAACATTATGATAGGGGCGCGCGGAATTCCGGAAGCGTCGTGGGAAACGCTGGTTTAGACCTTTTCACCCGTTTACCCGACGACATTCCTCTCTGCGCGCGCGCGCCCTATACGGATAACAATAATATTATTTTAATCGCGCGTGTACTACAGGTGAACGCGCTTACGAGAATATTATTATTATTATTATTATTATTATTATTAACTTAATGCGAATTTACATCACGTCTCACACGGTCCGTTGCCCGTTTGTAATCTAGTGAAATAATCGAAAGCACGCGTGTGGTTATTTCAAATATTGTAATACTAATAACATTGCTAAAATTATACAACGAAATCGTTTGTAATAATGCATACCTCGTGCCTACCTAGTACAATAATAATGATGATAATAATAACGTTTACAGTATTCGAAATATTATTACATATTTACCGAGTGCCCAATATGCTGTACGAACGTTCGCGTGTGAAATTCGATCGGCGTTTTCGTTATATTATTATGTAATGATATAATATAACGCGTGTTAACCTGATAATTCGTTGGCCGCGTGAATTCACTGGAAATTAGATCGAAACTTTCCGACTTTTGGCGTGATGAACTTTCGACCGGGATTACGTCATGATACACGTACGTTGAAAGCAAAAGTCTATGTTCGCCATGCAAGACACATCGGCTCGGCGCGTAATGAGGTTCAACTATAATAATGATGATGCTGCACACACAACACCTGTATACATAATATACAGGGTGATTTTTTAACCGTGCTCACCCCAATTTTTGGCCGTGAAAATGCAAAATTTGGGATTTTTTCCCCGGAATGTTCGAGTTACTATAAAACCAATATTTTTCATAACTCATTTTTCGCATGTCACCTTAAGGGTGTCTTGTGGAGACACAAACTTTCTTTTTTCAAACGGCTACTCTCTGTTTTAATTACGGAATTATATTCGGGTTATTTTTCTGTAAATTTTGATGTGTTGAAATCATAATTTGAACGAGTAGTTTTTGAATTATTCAAATTTAAATATTAAGGAAAATCGTCACTTGGGCACATATTTTAATTTATTCTCAAATTGGTAAATGAGATAAGACGACCTGACTAATTGATATTATGTAAATGTAAAATTTAATCTCGTACACACGACATGATATCTATAAACATTTTGACTAATTATTTCTGATTAAAGGTTAATTGAGTAGATTTATAATAATTACGAACTACGTACGTAACTAAATATGTGCCAGATATAGGTAGATCACCTATATCGAAATCTAAGTTGACTACAGATTGAATATTAAATCTAATTCACTTGGAAAATGACGAAAATATATATTAATATTAAAAAAGTTAAATTAGAATATTGTTAAGAATGGAGGCGGGGGATTTTACCTAAATAGGAATAAGGGAGGTCAAATACTACTGCACACTGTAAACACGTTTTATTAATTAATTGTCAATTTAAATGTATTTTTCTACCAATGTTATCGAATACAGGAGAAGTCGTAAATCTTTTATAACCATATTAAAAATGACATAGTATTAAAAATAATAAATAATATAAAAATAATTGATTCAAAATATATAACATACGTTACAATTTATCAAAACGTATAAAAGTGTTTATACAATTTTTTACTTAATTCTATATGGGAGGCAACTAATATGAAAATCTTGGGAAGCAATTTGTATATTATATTAATGAACTACCTAGCCAACGGAGGTGCAACTTGTGTGCATTAATCTTTTTATTCAAGAATTATGTATTTTTTTGTAGTATCTAAATCTAAAACAAAAGTATTTTTTTTTTTTTTTTTTTAATGTTCGAAACACTGATATTCGACATTTTTAATATTTTGTTACTGTTTTTCTTAAAATTTTATTTGATAAATTATTATCATGTTTAACGTCTCAATCGACAGTTATTACGAAAAAGGATGATTAATTTTAACTATTATTTTTATGAAATTTGAAATTTATCGCTTGAAAATATTATATAAGGGTATTATAACCCTTGTTTTTAACTTCAAATGCATGTTTAATAAATTTTATAAATATCGATTCTGTCGTTTTACTTTTACAAATTATGAAAATATACGATGATGGATAATTTTCTCAAATATTCTGTCATTATTCAAAATCCAATGCTGTTTCAAATTCGCAAATTTTCCAGATCAATGAAGTTCGCCATGACGGACGAACGTTTTTCATTTCTAACAATGCCAAACAAAATATATCGAAAAATTAGTATTGAATTTGTTATTTGAATCAAAACGGTGAATATATTTTTTTATTTTAATTAAAATTCCGCGAGCTATAGCCCTCGAGGGAAAAAAGTCTTAGTATCCCGCCGGCGTAGTGGTACGCCCACGCCATTGCTTACCGGTGAGTAATTCACTACTATGCCGTTAAAAAATATATTACTTTGGCTTAAAAAAATATATTACTGAATATAATACATCCCATTTTAGTTTTTTCGATTCTTTATTAAACACAACCTAAGACTTTTTAATCATTTCATCGTTTGGTTCCAGCCTAATGTCTCACACGATTCGTAGGCTGCGGGTTTTGACACGTTGTGAAAATAATTAATTAAAAAACAATTGATTTTTTTTTTTTTTTTATGGGACCAATAATTTTTTATACAATTATCAAATGGTTATTTATTTCCTAGCTTCACGCGACTGTACGCATGAAAATATTGATTGATTGTAACGTAATAATATGTAGTAGCCAGTGGCCGTTTAAGGGGGGAGATTCGCCCCTCTCTGGGAGTTTTTTTTTATATGTGAATTGTATGTTGATCGCTAAGATTTTTATTTGATTATTATGGTTTTGAGAGGAGGGGGGAAATACTTAAAAAATTTTCTTTTAATTCACTCCCTCTTGGAAGTTTCATCAAAACCGCCACTGACCAGAACCCACATACTAGTATAACTCCTCGTATAAATACTATCGTAGCTTTAGACAAATTGAATTCCAAATTTGATTATTACTTTCATGGTAATAAACTAATTTTCGTCCGGTCAACATGTAATTGTGACTACAAATGACAATTAATATTTACGTTTATTCGTTTAATTATTCTGGGTTCTGTATGTCGTCTGTAGGAATTGCAAAAAAACAAACGAAAACTTTCGCAGACACGGAAAAATTATTAAGTTTTCCAAAACTGTTATAAAGTTTAATTTTATTAGTAAAAAAAAAAAAAAAAAAATATAATAAATAAATAAAAAAAAAAATAAACAAAATAAAGTGCATTAAAATTATATACATAAATATATTAAAAGTTCTTTATTATGACGATAAACTTTTGTGGAAATACATTAATCAAAATAATTTTTTAAACTGTTCTTACTATATACGTATAATAATTATATTATTCGAATGTTATCATAAAAAGGTGGTATTAAGAACAACGTACAACTGTTCTGTGATTTAGTTTAATAGCCACAGTTAAATAATAGAGAAAGGGGGGGGGAAATGGAAATTTATTTTTAAAAATCATATTTAGATTGATGCCTCGTTTCAAATCATTTAACAAAAGCTCAGAGATCAATTATCGATTACTATTTTAAACAATACTGTATTATGTTTTCAGCATATTATTCCAGCATTATAATACCGCCTTTAATACGTAAATTGTGCACTGAGTGTTGCGCGAAAACGTTTAATTTAAACGGGTGACCCGTTTTAGTCGAGTTAATATTGATTATGCAAACATTTTAAAGAGTCGGCCAAATTTGGATCACGGTCGAGTGATTTCGTTTCAATACGGGTCCACCTCTGTATGTTTTTTTTAATTTGCATTCTCGGTGCTAAACCGGAGCGTATAGCCGCAATCGTAGCCATAGCACCGTTTGTTAATTCGAGTATGACATTGCGTTTCGCGTTAAAATATCAAACACATAATATTTTGGCTTTACGTTGGGTCTTTGAAAATAAAATCGACTGAATTATGGTCTCTTTATTTATAACGCAGCGCCAAAGGCGGATTCGTTGAAAATTTCGACCGACGGAATTTACTCAGACTACCACCGGTCCACGTGTCTTAAATTACCTTTTTTTCCTTTTTTTTTTTTTCACGTTATTATTGTTCACTTAAGCACTCGGTCAAAACGCATCGACCCGAAGTAAAGTAATTACGCGACCCGGGGGAATTATTACTCTTTCCACGAATACTCTGCAATCACCGTACCTACTTCAAATTATTCAGTAATAATAATATTAATAATTATTATAATATTATTACCACGGAACAATGTTAAATAAACAGTAAATCGTGAGTCGTAAAAACGATCAAAATCTTGTTTTTTTTTTCAAACTCTTTTTACTTATTAATATTTTGTCAAACTGTAATGTAAAATATATTATGTTCTCAATCACAAACTATCCAGAAAGACACCATATATATCGGTGATGGAAGTTCGTTTTTTGAAACTTTTCGCCTATAAACTGGCAACACAAATTGGTCTTGTTATTTTATAGTTCAAAATAATACGAAATCCGTAATTTCGTTCGAGTTCATTACACCATTATATTTTGTGAATTTCGTCTGATTCCCACTTTCGGAAAAATCATATCGAGAAATAAATGGAAAAATTACATCTCTGTGTGGCTAATGGCATTAATGAACGATTCGCCTTCTTCGACTCGCTCAGAATCTAATTTGTTCAAATGATGATTGGGTACACCACAAAATAATTGTTCTTGGATCGTACGTTGATTGAAGTTATTGGCTTCCACTTTAGACACAAACTAGTCGGATCAACTGACGTGTTTCAATGGTTTATTACGGTCACTTGTGGGAAGCTCGAGGCAGATGATTCGTTCGGCATAAGAGGATTTCAGCAGTTTTAAGTAAACGAGAGTGTAATCGTTTCTAAAAAGTATATAAGCGATGTTTAGGTCTAATGGAATAAAAGGGTCCGAGAGAAGAGCGCGTGATACATTATTCACGTACTACACAATGTAGATTAAGCAGAGTTGCAGATTTCAGTTTGGGTATTTTTGCCATTTTTGTTTTTGCGTTTAAATGCGATTAGCGTTTTCCGGGATGTCCTGGGCGGTCATCTTCCCCCAATCTAAATAATCCATAGTTCCTTTCAAAAAATAACATTAAACTAGTTTTATTAGCGCATATTAAAAATCTTTAAAACATAAAAGTTGTATGCAAATGTGCTACTTCATCATTTTTACAGTGGAGTTTGGTTAAAAACATAATTTTTTGAGAATTTATATAATTCAATAAATTTCTGACGACCCCCCAAAAATTGACTGGAGACTAACCACGCGACCCACACTTCGAGAAACGCTAGTGTTTAGGTAAATAACTCGGGTTGACGTTGGTTACTTTATGAAATGCGTGGGCGTTAAATGAAAATGCACGATTTACGTTTTTTATAAATTTTAAAGCACGACAAAACAATACGTTATAATTTAAAATGTTTTCTCGCGGATATCGTTGAACCGCATTGTTTTCATTTCGATACACCTTTTTATGTGGGTAAATCAATGAAAAATCTTTGGCATTGTATCCCTCTAAATATTATTTCTTTAAGTCGTATTAAATAAAGTAAAAATGGATTTAAATCGAATGTCGCACTAAGTGCACTTCAATTGAAAGTCTACCATATTATGTGTAATTTTTTTTTTTTTTTTTTTTTTTGTTTCTGTTTTAAGAGTAATTATTTTAATTCTTCTTATGGAATCGATCGTTATACGTAATAATAACGTAAAACGTAAAGTGAACAAAATGAATAATGAAAATATTATCGTAAGGCTTTTTGTTCACTATTGTTCGGTATAAAGTAACACAGCAGCGCGAAGTAAAACGGTAAAATACACTACCGAGAATCACTTTATTTTATTCATAATTTTAATTTAAAGTTACTTTGAAATTGTTATAAGTCGCATCCGCACAATTAGTCTTTAAGAAATGAAAATTTTAAGTAGTAATACTGCGCGTATATTGTTTTAAAGCTTATATATATATATATATAATATATATATACTTACGTTAATAACGTTATTGCTATTCATCGGAATTGTCCGATGTGGCTGTAGGTAATGTCGAGGAGAAAAGTTTTCCCTTTCACGGTACACAGCGAAAATGTAATACAACCGAACTTTTATTTGAACGATTAATTACCTCCAAAATAATATTCGTTTATTCTATATACTTAAAAATGTACACGCTGTCGTCCATTACTAAAGTAATAAAATAAATTTCGGAGGCCCAAATTGTTTGTTGAGGCAAAAGTCCTGTTGCAAATTATCGAAAAACTGATTATGAAATGTACAGAAAAGCACTTATAATAGACCACTACGAAATGTTTTTTTTTTTTTTTTTTTGTGCACTCGTGAGATAGAACATAATTAACTATTATTAAGTGTCTCGCATCGATCGTTGTATAATTAGTCATTTGAATAAAAAATAAAACAAACCTACTAACCAAAAAATGTTGTCAATTTTTCAATTTTTTTAGTGCTACATTAGACCGGACGTTAAAATTGATAAAGTGTCTAATGAAATAGATAGACAATAATATGAGAAATATTTTTTGAGGCAAGAAAATTTTGAATATGCGAATAAAAATATTTGAACATTTTTCTCTAACACTTTTTTTTTCATCAATTTTTTTTTGTTTTTAGTAAAACTCCCTTGTTCCTTTTTTTATTTATTAGAAAAAATTAAGTAAAATAAAGTATAGTTAAGAAAGTTGGACATACTTCGCACCATGAATTATTCTTTGCTTCTCGGGTAAGATACTTTTTGTGAGCGTGTTGAAAATAATGACTATTATTGTTATTTATATTATTAACACACTTCACTTAGTAATATATTGTTTCTTTAAAATTCAACACACCCAACAAGAGTATCTGACCCATGGTGTGATGTATTAACCGGTTTTCATTTCGTAAAGATGTTTTTTGCATTGATTGTTTTTATATGACTATATAGCAATTATATGTATTAGTTTATAAATAAACTTCTGAGATTGATAATTTATTCATAATTAATTTTTATAACAACATTACCGTCAGTTTTCAGCCCCCCTCCCCAAACAGAAATAATTATAAATATGAAAACTCTCTTCGCGCTGCTTATGTTTGATGTTGTAAACGAAGTCGGCTTTGAAGGACTGTAAAATTGCCGCGAGCGTCAAGTTTTGTCTCGCACAATAGACTGAAAAACAAAAAACAGCAATTAGGCTCCTATTCTTTACGGCACGCCGTGCGAGATTCTTAAGTTGATTATAGTTAATGTGCGGTTCGACGGGTGAAAACTCGAGTTTTTTATTTTTGTAATTTTAAAATTTTTGGAAACACGATTAATGGATGTGGCATAAATATGCGCGTAAAAACGGGGTATGAAAGCTCTGCTGTTACATTTTAATATTTTCTCGGAGCAGTCAAATTTATTTCAAAGGCTGAACAATTTGTTATTGAAACATATTATTATTTTGGATAATCCTATACTTTTATGATATTGTGAACGCAAAAAGTGTACTGTTTATATTAGGATTATATTAGGATGACTGTGATGATTTTTATAACACAAAAGTTTCTTACGGTTTCTTATGAACATTAAAATCCAATTTTTTTTTCTCTTTAATTAGATAAATTTATTTTAAGTACACATATTGACTACTCAGTTAAATTTAATCAATACATTTTGATATATTACAAATAAATTATAGAATACTGAAATTAAGTTCAAAGTGTTTTGATTTAAGTCAATATTAGTGTTTCAACTGTGTGTAATATTTGAAATATATTTTAAAGTCAATAATGTAGGAAATATGAAAAACATTAACAATAAAAATGCTCGTTTATTTCATAGAAATCGGATTTAAATGTATTATTTTTAAAATACTCGATAAAGACACGTATTTAAGAAAAACAAAAAAAAAAAAACGGAACGAAAGTCTCCTTGCAGAAAGTCTGTCAAAACAACTAACCTGTATAAAACAGTATAATTTATAGTACATTTAAAAAAAGATTCTTTTTTTTTTTTTTTTTAAAAACAACAGTTGACATTTTTGAAAACGTGATCGAATACAGTTTGTGCTCAATGCATTCATAATATCTGATCGAATTCCATTAAATGCTGATGGCGTGACATACGAAACGCACACGAAATATTATTTTACAAAATGATATTTCCTCTTATCCTCCGCAACAGTAGCAGCAGTTAACCAGTTGTCGGAGAAAATAATTGTTTTCAAGATATTATAGTAAAATATATTTTGTTTGCAGCTGTGACTTTACCAGCGTGGAAGAAAAATGTAAAATATTATTATCTACGACCGAATGCGTATTTAAAACGAAATATCTTGTTTTTGGTTTCCAGTAAAATTCCATTAAAAATATTTCATATTTAAATAGAAAAAAAAAAAAAAATGGTTTTGAAAAACTTATTTAAGTATATTCGCACGGCGTTAATGACCAAACTTGTAACGATCGTCTGCGCGCCCATATAAATTGTTTTCAGACTACGAGGACTTAAATCTCAATAATTATTCTTAAACCATAAAATAATAAGATGTTATATTAATTGATTAATAAATCCGTATGGATAACAATTAATTACCTACGATAATTGTGAATCGAGTCAAACATGACCTGTGAAAAGCTTTCACCACGACAATAATATTATCTATATTAAATTAATTAAAATTTATTAAATTTAAATAAAATAAATTAAATTCATTAATAGCGGTACGTAATTAATATAAAATTACCGGGAAAACTGGTTTTTCCTGTTCGTATTTAGATACGTTCAAATAATAATGAATTGATTTGAATAATATTCAATAATATTGATGGAGTCTGAACAATACGTCTAAATTATACCATACAAAAGAGATTAAAATATTCAGTATTTTATTCAAAAACACTTACAACGGTTTGTTTCATTATATTCAACAGTTTGATTCTAGTTTAAGTAAAAAGCGAAAAATTAAAGGCGAACATGAACATTCGCTGCACGAAATGTGTACAGTAACATGGATATATATCGTTTGCGATTAAATTGTAAAAAAAAATATATATATGAATATACAAACATTAACTCATTTGATTTGGTTACCAGGGAGATTGAAATTTTTTGATTTGATCATCAAAGAGATATGTATTTTTCACTCAAAGACTCTCGAAGTGAGCTTTCCTAGCTTTTTAATGTTAATTACTAAATCGATATTTATCATTGATTATCTGTTGCCGTGGAAATGATGAAAACGTGAAATCAATTAAACACTGAAGTATTTAAAACTATTTAAATAACCTGGCTTTGCCCGTTTCATATAGATAGAGCCGTAGAAGTTTTAAGTTCACTATCTTACCGTGGTTATCAAATTCAACAAAAGATTACTTATCAATTTCATTGTTTTAAAATGAATTTAAATTAATAAGGATTCTTCGTTCCTCGTGTGAAACTTGGTGGATGTGTTAAATTTTAAAGAAACGATCATCAATACTTTGTTCAATAAAATGATTCTGAGTGGAGCTTTCGTTATGGTGATCACCAACGTAAAAAATAAACATTTATCGACTATTGCAGTGTTACCACAGTTAGCTACTGTACTCGACAAATTAATTAGTTGCTACCATATTTCGATGGCAACCAAATAAACGATCAAAGCGAAATAAAATGACGTGTAAACACATTTTATGCTGCGTCAACGTTGGAAAAAATGCAAATTTCGAAAAATGACCTCTAAAAAATACCTCTTTAAAATATCTAAACCCAAATTCTAATTCAAAAAGTTGCTGGTCGAAAATATCCTGTTCCAATATCCAGCCCTGGATCCGCCATTGTTAAATCGTTTACCAAGAGTAACAACACTTACAACTTATAAGCGAAGTTGTATAACAGTCAGATTAAAATTACTCTACGGGTCACAAGTTTGTTTTAACTGATTCCTATTATATATACTTTCTTGTATCGAATAGTTCAAAATCCATTTTGAACATATATGTATAAAAAATGACGACAACAAAAATTAATTACGTGTGAAATATTAATTGATAAATTGATTAATTGATCATAAAAATTGCAAAACGTTCAAAATATTGCAACATTTATACGAAATAAACTGAGGTAGTAAAGAATATTTATATTTTCAAATGATGATTTAACAATTACGACACAACTCACGTTTTTTTTTCACAGCTAATTACTGTAATAAATTAGCATTATTACGTGGAAAATAATATTATTATTATTCAGTAATTAGAACGCGTACTTTATTTAAAAATTAAAAAAAATAAATAAATAGCGTTTCCCTTTATAAGTGAATTCTAAATCATAACGTTATTTCTCGAATCACATAGGTAATTAGTTAGATTTATAGTTTTTTTTTTTTTTTGCTGTACAGGTTTTCGGAAACATTAATCACGGTTAAATGGTAAAACTCTTTTTCGAACATTTCATAATAAATTAAATCTAATAATAAGTATCATACTTTTATAATTTCGTGATCTGACTTCACTGTGAAAAGTATTAATAAATTGATAATTATCCTTATGGCATTTATTTTTTTTTCAAAAATGATGTGCCAACGTTAAGACGTCAGAACAAGTATCGAAACTCAAGTGTTTTGGTTATGATTGTGGTTTTACATACTTATAGGAGAAATAAAAAAACCCTGCAGGGTTTTAACCAGTTCTCCAAAAACCGCGAGACTCCAGATTTCACAGGAAATAACACTGACTTTTTGCATTAAGTCGTATAAAATATAAATCTTCAGCTTGTTGTCAATTTTTTTTTTTATTCTTTAACGTTTGTCCACCATTGATATTAAACTAATAGATTGGGAATTGTAGGTGTTTAGCGATTTTATCGTTCAAATTCACGACGATATTATATAATTTCATCAGAATGCCGTGTAAACGAGTGACAATAGTAACACCTACTGAGAAGGGGAGGCAGTCACTTGTATTATGATTTCTCAGTCAACAAAATGATGACAAGATGATATCGTACCCCGTGCAATGGACCTGTCTAGTTTCCAGTGAAGCATAATATCAATGGTGTCTACCTATTAATGAATGGCATATATAAGGGGGGGAGAGCGTAGCACCTCCCGAAATTTTGTAAAAATTGATGATCAAAATTTTCCTATCATGAAATCATTCACATGCTGTCTTTCGATACCATTATTATGGTTAAAATTTTAATGCGTTAGGTATGCAGTGATTAAGTGATAATAATATAAAATAATTTTCTGTCAATGAACTTTTTTTTCAAATCTTTTGGTTCATCATTTTATTGTAGCCCTTCACTGAAAATTATTTTCTATATACGCCACCACTACTATTAACGTGTGTGTGTGTGTGTGTGTGTAGGCCAAGCTATTTGTTGACTTTGCAACCGTTTCAAATACTATTTAAATGTAAACTTTTTTTGTTTAATCCGTACTCCCCTAATCCTTCTGAAATTCTAGCTCCGTCTCTGCCGGAAAAATTACTGTTCATAAGTTATTGTAACAAGACAACGCATTCCTTGTGTGATTTTATTTATTGCCCGATAATATTAATACCGGTGTTTCCTTATCCAACGAAAACTATAATGGCACTAAATTTACTTCCGAATAATATATTTTACGCTCGGCTTTCAAATACTCGGCTATTGATAATAATTTTATTATTCGTGTTACACGCATTTGACTGTTTTAGTGATTGTTTTTTTTTTTTTTTTTATCACGTGTCACATAACTCTAACGCGTAAAATTTACGTGTTCATGTGTTTCGTATTGTTCGTATCGTGTAAAGTGACATATATACTACAAA
Source organism: Stegophylla sp. TES_Ste_2020 (assembly GCA_025469315.1). Classification (NCBI taxonomy): domain Eukaryota; kingdom Metazoa; phylum Arthropoda; class Insecta; order Hemiptera; family Aphididae; genus Stegophylla; species Stegophylla sp. TES_Ste_2020. Next base: position 15,840 of record JAIPRM010002158.1, on the reverse strand, counting down.
AATTTAGACTTGTTAATAATAATACGAAAATGTTTCAACATAATATTTACCGTGAAGCACATACCAAAGGGTATCTCGCGAGATATGACTAAAAGAATAAGTATTACAAATTAAAATTACCTTTTACCATAAAAGTAATGATCGACGTCATCGTTTAAATCGTTTTTCGCATTTTTCACCCCTAAAATAATAATCGCAAATGAATTTGAAATCGAAACAGATTTTTAAAATTTCAACAAAATCGCTTGTTTTTCGTTCGAAATTAATGAAAATAAAAACGTGACCATACGTTCTGTTTTTTATACAGGATTGTCCTTTATTCCGGCTCTGTGTCCTGTTGTCCCGACAAACTTCACTCAGTACGCTTTTTGTCCCGTAATTTCAAGTCTGTCCCGTATTAATCCCGTAATTTCACTTACTGTTGATTTAAAATTTTCGAAGAATAAAATAATGTCTAATAAATCCAGAAATCTTTTGGATACCATTACATTAATTGGAATCCTAAAATGAATTAACAAGTTTTTTTTAGAAAGTAAAGTACACAATATGCATGAATAAAGGATTTGAAATTTTTTTAAAAAGTATCCATTTAGTTTCATTATGTTATTTTATGTTTTTCAAAATAATATTTTTATGTGTTTAAATTTAATCTATAATGGGTAGTTTAAAAATTATACTTTCGTCACGATTCAAAAACATAAAAATATATTTATATGTAATGAACACTTATTTATTTAAAAATATTATGAAAAAATTGTTTTGTCCTGTGTTTTATTTTATTTTCTTAAATATGGTCACCCTATAATAATATAATAATATGTGGAAGTGTATATTTGAAGTGAAATGTGGTTTGTTTTTTTAAATACCTACGCCCTTTTTTTCGTTACTGTTTTTAATTCACTGATTTTTTTCCGTTTTATTATTATTATTATTCGTATTCGTACTGCCTATGAAGAATGGCGACGTCATTTTTTACGTGTCTACGACACAAGGACATTTGTGAAAATGCTAAACCTAAGGGTTTACGGGGGGACAAAAAGTGAGTTGACAATTTTATTACTATTGTATATTCTTTTTTCTACCGGTAGACGTGACGTTTAAATGATATGATTTTAATTTAATTACGACGCAAGTACACTGTACCCGAATGTACTATCCGAAAATATATTTTGTAGATTTAGGGTTATCACGTGTGGTTGGGTCACACGATGTGTGTTTGCACTCGCCTGATTTTTAATTACTTTTCTTAATAGCCTGGAGAAATAATAATTATCCAAAAACATTAAAATAAAAAATCCATTATATATACAGATATATAAAAATAATTTTTTTTATTTTTAATCCAGAATTCTATACTAAAGTCTATACTAAAAAAAAGAAGTACAACAAGTATAACGTATGTTTTATAAAAATAAACATAACCTGGAGTATTATAATAATAATAATAATAATAATTATTTTTTTCATTAACTACTGGTTAATAAAACGAAACTTTCTTTTAATTTGACTACATTTCTTAACCAGATAATAATTTTCAAAATCGAAATCAGTCGTTAAAAAAAAAAAAAAAAAAAAAATAGAATATTCCTGGGTAAATTTATTTTATTTATCTATTTTATATTGTATATAATATAATATTATATAGTGTAATAACTATGTATTGATTTTCATTTATTATTTATTTATTTTATTTTATTTTTATATACCTATATATTATATGATTTTTATATTTTATTATTGAGTATTAACCTTCAAACATTTTATTTTGTTTTATTATCTAAAAAAACATTGATATAATAAAAGCTGTAAATTTGTTTGTTTTTATATTTATTTCTGTCTGTTATTATTTATATATGTTTATAATAGTACTTTTTAGACAATTTTTATAAAGACATTATTAGGCATAAATATCCGGGTCTTAAGTAACAAGAAATTTAATATAAAATAGCAAACACTTTTTTTGTAAAGATTTTGGTATTATTTTCATACGATTGTTTTATGATGAACAGTCGAAAACGTGATTTAAAAATATATAGTTCTTGATGACTTATGTTTTATTTTTTTTACATTTAGGTTGAAGAACATTTTAATACGATGTATACTTAAACTTTTTTTTTTTTCATGGTGAATCATTTATCTAATTACTGTTCTGTGCTCGGTATATTACACTAAGGGTATGATACTCGTTAATTTAAAAAATGCATTTTAAACGATAACTTATTAAATATAGTTTATGGTTTAAAATGTTGATTTTTTTTTTTCTTTTTGTCGCATGTAAAAAAAGTATACAATAACATAACAATTGAAATGATTCTCAGTAAATATTATGATAAAGTGAATGTACACACAGGATAATAAATACTTATTAAAATGCAAACATGCCTTAAGCTATTTTGATAATGCTGCCGGTGTATGCGCACATGGAACCAGTTAATCAGTTTTAGTAAAATTTAGTCTTAACTTGAAATCTAATAGTATTAGAAACGTAAAATTTTCACCCATTATGAAACAAGGATATTATAGAAAATTTCCAAAAAAAAAAAAAAAAAAATTGACCGCTTTAACATAAGTACTTATAGAATTTTTGAAATATTTCGTTTTTTTTATCGCAAAATTTTAAATTAATTATAATATGATGAGCCAAAATTGTAATACAACATTATTCACATAAAATTAAATAATTTTCACGAATTTCACTATCCATGGTCAAATTTTCTTAAAATTTGGCCTCATGAATAATTTTTACCACCACTTAAAAATTAAAATGTGTATAAAACTAATTTTTTCTCGTAAACAAATATATACATTTTTTTAATTGAAAATCTTATAAAACCTTTAATTTCATTCCTTAGTTATTTGACTTATTATATAACTATGGGTTGACTTATTTTGAGTTGAAAATTGTTTACTTACTTATATAAAAGTAGGTACTCTAACTACTCGTATTTACGTATTATCCAAAATCAATTGGAACAATTATTAATTATAAACACTTTTAATTTCAAAAAACATATTAATTTTAAACCAGTTTTTTTAGTATTATAGTAAACTATAATATTCACTAAACAAATATGGCAATTGTTATTCTGTGTGCATAGCTGTGGCTCCGTTTAGAACCGTTTTGTCGAAGAAATTAATTTATCATTTCTATAAAACTCAATACATCCTTGCATTGAATTTTAAAAAATGACCATCTAAGAGTACCATCTACATGAAATTTCCGATGTATAGAGTAACTGATTGAAACTTTGAAACCAGTTATTTACTCGAAATCATTTTTTCAATAATATAATATATGAAAAAAAAAAAAAAAAAAAACACAGATTTTTGTAAAACCTCTCAGAAATAAGATGAGAATAGTTTCGTTGCATATCATGGCGTTTTAATAAAGAATATTGTTCTAAAACAGAGTCGCGATGGCTATTTGAAAAATCTGAAATTTGAAACTTGAGACATCTTTGTCAAACATTCTTTCTCTTTAATTTCCACGTTAGGTATTTGAGCCATTAAATCAATCGAAACGTCAAAATTAATGTTTTTTGTAAGATAGACAGAGATAACAAAATGTACGAAAAGGACATTTTCTTAATATAAGAGAACCCATCTACGCGCTTCGTCCTCCCCCTCTCGTCCACAAAAATTGGCCACAAATAAACCGTACGATCATTAATTGTTTCGACCCTTTTTACACATACACAAAATGGCGAATAATTTCTATAAAAAAATAATTTCTATTCAAAAACAAGAATTTGGTCGACTGCTACAATGCATGAATTATACATGTATTCATGCATGAAAATCCATTAATTTTTCTTTTTAGAATATTTTTTTTTTTTTTTTACCAACCACGTTAACGACATTTTTTGTATAATAACCGACTTAGGGCGTGGGTTCCTACAGGAAGTTCATTTAAGGAGAGCGTAATAAAATTAAACTCGTAAAAGTACATTAAAAAGAAGGCATATTCTTCTACGAATCACAATATAAGCCAAAATTTCATTATCGTCATTATGAAATCACACATTAGAAAAAAACGGTTTTTTTTTTTTTTTAATTTCAAATAAATGTATCTGAAGTTGAACTTTGATTATCCGGGATAATGGTATGGACTTTTGGACGAGGTCATGCGGATAAATGAAAAACACGGTTAATCGAGACGGTTAATTTAATGAGATATGTACAAATGAACGATATATTAATGTAAAATGTGTAATATGTGAGTACATTTTTATATTATAAAGTCACCAGGGCTCAAAATATGAAGTAATGAGTATTTTTATTTTATTTTTTGCGGTTTGAGATGATTGTATTTCCTTCGCTTCTAATTTTTCTTAAATTCATAACGTCATGAAAACTGAAATTTACTCTCGGTATCTAAATAGGTACGAATTTTCGGAAGAATGAGCTCAGTTAAGGGGGTTGTTTGCTTAAAAATTGCGTTTTTTCGGTTGGGATATAAATCACTAAGTATCTTCAACTTAATATTTATTTATTATTATTTTTTTGACACATTTATAACAAAAAAAAAAAAAAAATTTGACACGAAGAAGCCGGATATACTTTGAACAATAGGTATTCTTCGATCGTCGGGTGGGATTTGGAAGGTGGAGGGTGTGTTAAATTTAAAAAAAACGATAAAATAATTCTTGCTTTACTTTTTAATAATGTTTTCAGCTATTACTCTGCTTTATTAAATCCCCGTATACAATATTACGTTTTAACCCGGTTTAATGGATCAAATAAAATCGAAACGTAAATGATAAAATCACTTGTACCACATGTACGTATGTGCCAATACTTTGTATTTTATACTAGTGGCGAATCGTATTGTGAGTAGAGTAGTAATTTCCGGGCGGTTTTTTTTTTTCGAGAACGATGTAAAATGCAAAATGTGAATTTAGTTTAAATACAAGTAGATTAAATACTGTCAGCTACGCTCCCAATATATGTCACAGAATAAATATCGTCTCAACATTTAAACTTATCATTTTTTTATGTATTACCTACTTGGTTCGTAAAAATTAATATCTATTTACTTACAAAATTTACAAAATTAAATTGAATTTGTTGAAATAATCTCATTTCCATATTAAGACAATAAAAAAAAAAAAAAATTAATAGATTATTATTTTTTGTTTTCACCATATTCTTTTGATTTCAAATTTTGTTGTTCTAAATGAAAACGTAATGTATCAACTAAACCAAATGAGCTGTTAAAGGTCATATACGATATATTTACGATTGAAAATGTACCATTAGATTTCTGTACCAAAAAATGTTGCTGCTTTTTGTCTCTTTTGACGGTAATCACTAGGAAATTCGATTTATGGAGCATTTTGTGTGAATTTTTGTGATGAAAAAAAGTATTAATTTAAAGCTGTTAATATGGATTAAGAGTTATGGGAATAATTGAAATATGTTTTAGTATATTCTCAATAATGTCAAAAAATCAAAAAAAGACATTAAAATGGATTTTAGGTCACGATGAGGTTTAACTGTTTCAACGGGTGATAAAATTAACTGTCACCAAAACAAGACCATTTCTTTGATAATATCTAAGCCCTAGTATACCTTCCTGCTGACGTCACTGTGGTAAGCCAATTATTAAAAATGAAAAAATAATTAAAAATGACTAAACTAGGAGCTAAATGGTTATTATTATATTTTTTTGCCAATAAAATAATGATATAATATTTGGGAATGTGAGTATTTGAAAGCGCTACTCACCGTTGGCTATATACCTGATTTTAAAATTGAATTAAACGCGAGATCGAATAAAGAAATCCCTATTTTGATATGTCACGAGATATTTTAGACATTTTTCGACACTGACGTAACTCTCTTGGCGGCAAATCTCGCTTTCCACTAGAATAACAATTTTAACGAATTTAATCGACTAAATCGATTTCAGAAACGAACTACACACTGACATTAACGCTCTTAATTTCTTTTTTTTTAACAGTATTAATAATACACCTGTAGGATGTAAATATCACGATATGTGATGCAACAGTGGAGGATATTTAAAGAAAATCTCGTTACGTACAAAATGTATACAAAATGTCACGTTTTGAAGAAAAATAGCATTTTATAGTGCACACTATTACAACAAGGTAAAATCGATAAAAACGGACGCTCGAGTTATATATTTACTAACTAATTTTTAACATGATGTGTTCATCAACAATATTATTTTTTTTTTGTATCAGTAAAACTATAAATACCGTCGTGTGCGCATAATATATTTTACTCCTAAGCAGCACACTAATTATTGCCTCTGTAGTTAATAGTGCGAATTCGATAACGATTGCGTATTGGCAAAATGTGTTGTTAACACAAAATTTTTTTTTTTTTTTTTCCTAAGAATACGCAATCTATGTTATTTGCTTTCACGATGACGATACGCAAAAAATAACCTGAAATCATAAAAAAAAAAAAAAAAGAGGCTGATTGACCACATTTTTTTTTTACGTTTCCTACTGACATACTGTACGTATTAAAGTGTACCAGTATCGCAAAAAAATATCTCTGAAATTATAGACCTCAAGAATAAAAACCCTAAAAATAACCTCGTAACGAAATAACTCTGGAAAAAAGGCACAGAGTAATAAGATCCCACACAAAATACAATATCACACACACACACACACACACACACCCATATACGCGGCCCCTCCCACTTTGAATTTTCGAAGTTTGTTTATCGCAAATATTTTTCATACAGTTTATACGAATTTTGACAATCGGTTTAATTAACAAAATATGTTCCGAAAAAAAAAAAAAAAAAAATTACCCATTTTGTACGTAAATTGTATGTATTTGTATATGTTTGAAGCTAAATATAATATAATCCCTTTTCAAAGTGAAATAACTATTTTTATTTATCACAAATCAACACTATGTTCAAAATAAACACGTAATGAGAGTTATATTAAAATACCTAAGTATTTAAAATACGTGAACAAACATCATAACAGAGGCTAAATCAATATTCTGTATTGGATTTATTTATTTTTCTAACAAAAACTTACTATTAAAAATGTAATGATTTTTTTTTTTTTAAATAGAAACCATGGGACTTGTTCCGATCCATCAACATAAATTACGATTTCGGATGGAATATTTTGATTGTTATAAATTAATTTTGTAAATAATTTTACAACTGATGAAACTGATGACGAAAATATCAAAAAAAAAAACCGACATCAGTTTTAAACACCGGTTCGGTAAACGACGTCGCAAAAACCGTTTAAAAAATATCTCGAATTTTAATAAAATGATTATAACAACCAGTACGCTTTCGAATTGAAACCATTAAAACCACTTTATTATCGCGGTTTCCAGTTCAGTGGGATCGCGTTACAATAATTATTATTTTCAACTTTAGGCGTTTTCGATTTTGTCGAGTATCATTTTTTGTCGTATTGTCTTTTTCCGCTGTTACGTAGGTTATAATATATAGACGTGTGGTGCGTGTTCGGTCGAAAACATTTTGGTCGTCGTATTTCAGAAATTGTATTTTACTTAAAGTCGAGATTTCGTTCGAGTGTTGTACACCCACCTACTGTACTCGTGTTCGTAATCCGATCGGCTTATCGCTTTGACATTTTCCCTCGTGTATCAAACAATCTCGCTCGGCGCAGCATCCACGCGAAACAAAATGCAATAATACGTTGACCTCCCTCCCTCCCCCCCCACCAATTCCCTTCGTGTACATATTATATGATATTATTTCCATTTCGGTTTATCCGATATATTTTGTACATTACACATTGTGGTTTAGAATATTTTGTTAAGTTTTTCTAGTGCAGTTATTCGTATGAAAAGGTTTTTTTCGGTATTGTTTTTGTTCTCCAGAGTTCGGCCATTATCTGTGCGTTGCGGAACAACTTCATTGAACGTTCGACAAGGAGTTGAAAAACAATAAAATCGTTTTCTAGTAACATATTATTATTTGATATATATGTATATCTAATATTCTTTTTGCGAATTTGACGGGAATTTTTTTTTTTTTTTTATCCATATATTTTGAAGTCGACATTTTGTTTTTCTTGGCTGTGTGTAGTTTTATTCCAATTTGATTTTTACTCGACTATAACGTGACAATATGTGCTTGTATTATAAATAATATTCACAGGCAAGGAGAACGAGTCATAGACATTTTTTTTTAAAACAACAGTTCAACAGCATTCCTTAACTCATTTATTATTAAATTTTGACGAATTTTCCATCCATTCTTTGAAACGTTTTTGACGATACTTGTATAGCTTTAAAAGTGTTTTAATAACGTATGTGTTTTGAAAAATGATTATTTTTTATAATTAATCTTATTTTAAAAACATATTTTATATTGACTATAATATATTATAATAATGTAATATCGTTGCGATAGGTAATAATATTATACTAAAATTATTTTGGATTTTCTTATAGGTAAATATTAACGCGTTAGTTTGTCGACGATAATATAATTCATTTAAAATATATATATTTAATAATTTTTGACATTTTTTTGTTCCTCGATTTTCGACCCGTACACTTTCACAAAATAATTTGGTTGAACTGACTCTAATTTTGAACAAGTACACCTAAATTATGTCAGATAAATTACGAATAACTTTCCTTAATTATTGTGTTTTGTGTGTAATTATTACCTGGTTATATTTAAAAAATGATATGTTCATTTGAATTTTTATATTTCAGACCTTTTCAGACCTATTTGCCTTGATCATAGTCATCGTTAAATAATTATCCAATTTAAATATATTCCTTTCATTATTGTCATTATTTTCGTCAGATTCCCATCAACCCGTCGCCGCCACCACACATGACCGGCCCATTTCCGACTTCATTCCTTTGGTGGATCAGAGCACGTTTTCCAGAAAGGAATAAAACTTTGTTAATTACGAATAAATAACTTATTACTATTACTTAGTACAGTGACGAGATTATTCCACCTCTGTTCGTCTTTACTCGGTCTTGTTAATTAAAATGAAGCAATTTTTTTTTAAAAAAATTACACAAGCAAAAGAAGTGATGACTTTTAATGTAAATTATGTAAGTAAGCGACGCGAAATAATAAAGTTGTAAAACAGGAGACTTTCAACTCGACTCTTGTTTCCTTTGTGTCATATTATAATGTTTAGATTTCGTGTAATAACTCAGAGATTTTAATTATTATAATTAATATTTAATTTTTTTTTTTTTTTTAAGTACGATTAAAAGAAAATGAATTATTTATTTTGAATATTTTATTATCGCTTTAAATAAAGAAAAAAAAATTACAATATTTTTGTATTTCATAGATTGTCAATTCATATTTATTTATGAGCCATAACATTATTGGAACCAAAATTACGCCCATACAAGTTATTTAAATTTTTACATTTTTATTAGATTTTCCTAAGTATGCTGTATGATACTTCGATTTTGAAAATTTTTAAAAATTTGCTCGAGTGGTTTTTCTACGGTGTTTATTAATTTTTTGTTTTTATTTTTATAACCGCATTTAGGGGCAAATAATATTTTTAGTTTATTTTACGCATTTACGTCGCAGCCACTTGGTGAAATCTTCCTTTTCACGGTGAATTGTCAATTTTCTGTGTCCCAAATAGCGGTTTAAACTTTAAACGCAACATCCGATTAATTTTTTTTTGCTCTTTCAATTGAACGTCATTTAGTCGCGTGGTGGTTTAAACCACTCTGTGTGGCTTGGGCGTAGGATTTAATTTTTATTACACGGACGGATTTTTATGAAACGGTATCTAAAAAGTAAAATATATATAATAACAGGTCTAAAAGACTTTTATCGCTTAGTAGCCGACCACCTTATGTTACATGGCGTGTTTGGAAAAGATAAATAAAAAACGATCTAGATAAAAATAAAAGATAAATTCATCTAGATAAATATGCTTAGCGTATCGTCAAAACTTAGTAAATGAAATAAATTAATTTTAATACATTTTGAATTTGTTATTATAAAATTGTATAAATAGATGTATTGAATGCCTTTTTGTCGTTTTCTATGATTCTGGCTGAAGTGAGAGTAAATTATTTACAATGTTTGTTTTTTTTTTCTTCGCAAATGTGAGGTGGTTTTTAAAATAATTTATTTTCGGTTGTCACAAAAACTTGTCTTATATAACCCATTTCTTGATTATAAAATACATACTACTATAGGTACTAATAATAAAAAAACATTTTTATTTACCACGCGTCATATGTATAACATGTACACGTTTGAAATTTAAAAAGAAAACCGATAAATAATTTCTTCGGTAAAACGATTCTGAACGAAGAAACTTATTAATCTAAAGAACAATAATAGTCATAATTTTTAACACACTCGCCAAGAGTATCTGACCCGAAGAGCAAAGAATACCCGTGGTGCGAATTATGTCCAGCTCTCTTTACTTTACTTTAATTTAATTTACTTTTTTTATCCAATAAATAAAGAAAAGGAAAAAATTATTGTTGAGGATAGAATTTTTTTCACATTTTTTTTTGTCAATTAGGTACTATCTAGATTCTAGATTGTAGTTAACACTTCCAAATGGGCTCCTGGAAATAATTTATATTAATAATATTCGAAGAACCAGCGTTGTACAATACATTTGAACGATTTTCTTGCGCCATTTTATATTGCTGACCATCTGATTTCATTATAACACTTACACATGTTATCCCACCAACACCTCTTGTGTATAGCTCGATCTTCTGGAAAAAAATTCAAAGTTGATTACTGTTTTTATTATTAAAATGTTTATATTAAAACATCTATTACAATATTGATTATTTGTAAATGAAGGGAGAAAAATCAATTTTTGTCGCATCCATTTTCTTTAACGTATCAGAAATAAAACATACAAATGGAATAATAAATTCACGACCACAGGTGATCATTAAAAACGAATGGAAAAAAGAAATGTCACCACGATAAACGTAACACTCTGTGCGTAGTGTTATTAGAATATAATTAGTAGTATAGAGTAATATAACAGCTGATGTGAAACTTGTTAAAAATATACGCGATATTTGTCACGCAACACACGTGTGAATGATTTCAATATAATTGCATTACGATTTCTCGACGAGAATACAATTGCGCGTGTCTCTCGAGGGAAATCCACATTTGAAATGTGGATTGACTACTTACCTATAGCAATAGTAATAATTGTCAACATTTACGAATAGAATGAGAAATGAAAAAGTACAGACAAGAGAGCCCCAAACATACTTCACACCGTGGCTATTCTTTGCTCCTCGGGTCACATACTCTTGGCGGGTGTGTTGAATTTTAAAGAATCGATAAAAATCATTTCTTCAATTATATGATTCCGAGCGAAGGATATTAATAATAATATAAAGAACAATATAATAGTCACCATTTTCAACATACTCAACAAAGATTATCAGACCCGAGGATTGCAGAACACCCATGGTGCAAAGTATGTTACAAATTTCTTTTTACATTCTGAAAATTTTTTCGCTCCAAAATATTTCTCGCATTATTGTTTGTCTATGTTAAATTTTCCATAAAGTTTGAATTAAAAGAAAATAGTTTCCGAGTGTTTTTTGTCAAGTTTTAGGCAGTTGTTCCCAAATTTTGAGAAAACAAATGATAATTTCGAAAAATGGCTCATCTAAAGTACCATCTAGAGGCATATTTGGTTTCAAAAAGTTACTGGTCGAAACATTTGGAAAAGTATTCCCATACGAAAAGTGATTGTAGAAAAAAAAAAGAAATAATAAACGTCATTATAAGAACACTAGCTTCTTCGATTCACTCAGATTCTAAAATGATGGAAAATTTCAATTAACCGACAAGTTTAATGCGATACTATTATTGTGTTGTGTATTCTGAATTGTACCTGTAGTTTGAAGTTAATAAATAAATACTAAATTTAAAAAATTAATCAATTAGCTGATATCATTTATTCCTTAATCCCGCTCCTCGTCCTATATAGGTAGATTATTATTGATGCTTATGGTTATCTATATAATTTCTATCGTTTATTTATTTTTTGGATTACTTTTTGAAAATAACGTTTTCCATTTTAGTTTCCGAAAACCATTTTTCAAGAGAAATATTTATTTAGACAACAATTTTACTATTTTGATAAAAAAACCTAGTATTTACATAGTGTTTTTTCTTAAATGTTGATTATTCATTATGTCTAACGTTTTCAAACTAAGTAGTTTAAAAAAAAAAATAGTGATATGCGACAAATAATGCGAGTGTACATCTATTTTTTCTCTTATATTTTCATTTTGGTTTCATAATGTTCTTGAATATTATCAATTAAAATATTTTTAACATCTATAGAGTATAATATAAAAGTAATAAAATAAAAAATATAATTTTATACGTTGATAATTTGGAATTATTTTGAAAAAAATAATAGACGTAATTTTAGATGTTATAGGGTGGTCCCCCCACCCCAATAACGCCCAAGGCGATTGATTATATACTTTATAAACGGAACGCGAGGGATCTTCACTTTTTTATCCGTCTTGGATAGAATTTAATAATATAAGTGACACGGAGCGTTGTATTATATTCCGTAAACATTTTCTAGTCGTTTTCCCTAACGATTTATGGAAATAATACAGCGCGGTACGCGATATGTTATTATGTTTGTACCGACATAATTGACAGTAGTAAAAATATGACAATTGATTTTCGATTCAAATATTGCGCTGCAATCGAAACACTGAATCAATAACACTATTGTTGTATCAAACTCATTTTTCTTAAAAAACCGTCTTTAGTCCTGACAACTACAGATAAAATCAATTTGAATTTTCCCCAGAAGGTAGTAATAATACAAATAAATATATGGATTTACTGTCTTTCCGATACCATAAATGTTCTTCTTAAACTTGCACGCACACTTCGATACAGTATTTTTGCTTTGGTAAAGAATTCTTTTTTTTTTTTTAAATGGATAGGTACATTCGTTTTTTCTTTGATCTGTATATGACGAGAGGAAATTAAAGAAAACATATTTCTTTTGAAGTTTTACCCAGACCATAGCAGTGCTACGATTCTCCAATGATCAATAACTCTAGTTATTTATCGTAATGAAATTGAATTTTTTTTTTTTTTTTTTATACTTCCGGATTCGAGTGAAATTTTTTTAAATATAACGTTTTACAAACTTTTATCCGGCATAAATGTATTTGCTTAGCAAATATTTAAAAATTATGCTTGGTAATAAATAATTGCAACTCGCGTGATAAACTAATGAAATAATTTATGCTTACTGAACTAATAAAGTATAATATGTTTGATACCTGGATATTTACACCCTTAAAATTGATAAAAATATCCTAAAAACATTAAATATATAATCGACAATTTAAATGAATGCTTTAATTATTAAGTTATTTTTTAAACTGATAACTACCAAAACATAATATTTTTCGATAATGTTATGAATTTTAAGACTTATTTTAATCTATGAGTACTATATAGAAGTAATAGTTCTGACAAACTTTCGTTTTTTTTTTTTTATATCGCATTGATTATACAAAAAATACTTTCAATCTTTAATACGGCTCAACGATTCGTTTTGATTAACGAGAATAATTGTTGGTCAATAATAAAATCCTCCAATCATTTCATTCGAATCTATAAACCGAAATGATTTACACGAAGGTATTCTCAAACCATTGAAATCTGAAATATTATTTTAAAAGCATAAATTTCTTTTGGCTTTCAGTTCCCATAGTTTCAAGGAAGGTATCGTTTCTCTTCGACCGTAAAAATGAATTAACTTTTAAAGTATTTGGTCTACCTATTTGATTAAATGTGTATTTTTTTCCTTTTCACCTCAACGAATTTTCCTCGGCTTAAATTTTTGATATTTTCAAATTAAATATAAATCATCTAACTGATATCGAAAAAATATATTTTTTTTTTTTTTTTTGCAAACTTTTTGAAATTTATCAGAGTTCTAAATTATTTACAAATCGATATTGACAATTAACATATATCGTGGCGTTATAACTGAAAGAACTTTATAAATATTTTTCCTTTTCAACTACTTACTCTTTAGGTATTTTATAATATTATAAAATAAACGTTGAGACACAACGGATATTATCACGTCAATTCAAAACCTTTCAACGGAAAATAACCTCCTATCTATCTTTAAATATCATTGAATTATGTAAATTTATGCAATTCGAATTAATTATTAAAAGCCAGTTTATTTTATCGATTATTCTATTTGAAATCCGCATCGGGGAACGGTGCTAGAAGTAAAGCTACGAAAAAATATAATTTTATCCTAGGGGGGATTTCTTTTTATATTTATTCTTTATTGCTCCCGAGCCGTTTCGAATCTTTAATATCACCCATTAGTGCGGATTGATAATACTTTAACAAAAAACGAATTGATTGAATCCGCTCTAAATAATTTGTTGCACTTTAATTTGATTTTAAATCAATGCAAATAGCAATTATTTTGTAAATTGATTAAATTACCTCAACTAAACCACTTAATGAATGGTATGCATTATACCTACTCGATTCTTTCCTATGAAAATCAATGATACTCTTGGTGGGTGTGTAGAATTTTAAAGAAATAATAAATCATTTCTTCAATAAGACGAATCGGAAGTTAATAAAGTTAATAATATAAAAACCAATATTAATTGTCATTTTCAACACGCCCACCAAGAGTATCTGACCCGAAGAGTGTAGAGTGTTCATGATGCGCGAATTATGACCGGTTTTCTTGTCTATACTTTACTTTACTTTTCTTTTTTTTTTTTCTAATAAATAAAGAAAATAAATAATAATTAATACTAATTTCAAATATCAATAAAAGCAAAAAGAATTATAAACGAAAATATAGGTAAATCAAAAAACAAAATAAAATAATAAACGAAAACAAAAACCTATGATAATAATAAAAAAAAAAGAACTATTAATTTTCATCCTTTTTTTTATATACGAGTATATATATTATATTGTCATATCTATAGGATTAATGTAATAAAAAATGAATAATGTTAAAAATTACAGTGCGTTAAACGCAAAAATTGAATAACGTTTAAATTTCTAATAACGATAAACGTAATAAAGCCGGTCATATTTCGCACGATGGGTGTTCTTCGCACGACGGGTGGGATTTTCTTGACGGGTGTATTAAATTTTAAAGAAACGATAAATCATTTCTTCAATAAAACGATTCTGAACGGAGAAAGTCAATAATATAAAAAATAAATGAGAAAAAAAAATGCTAGAAAAGTGTTCAAAATTTTTTTTTTCACATTTTCAAAATTTTCTTGCGCCAAAATCTTTCTCGTATTATTTTCTATCTATGTTTAAATATTCATATAGTTAGGATTAAAAAATTATGGTTTCCGAGTGGTTTTTGTCAAATTTCGGGTAGTTTTTTCCAACAAAAAAATTGAAGAATTGAGAAATTCAAAAAAAAAATGACCTCTCTAAAGTACAATCTAGAGGCAAATCCGATTTCGAAAAGTTACTGATCGAAACTTTTGGACAAGTATTTCCATACGAAAAGTTGTACACAGAAAAAAAAAATAATAAAAATAAACATCGTTGTAAAAACACTAGCTTCTTCACTTATATATACGTTCTCGTTTCAACAAAAAAATTTCATTGAACTGTAATATTTTTAGATTCTGAACAAAGTGAAGAAGCTAGTGTTTTTACAATGATGTTTATTATTTTTTTCTTTTCTTTTTTTTTTTCTGTTAACACTTTTTCGTATAGAAATACTTGTCCAAAAGTTTCGATCAATAACTTTTTGAAACCGGATTCACCTCTAGATTGTACTTTAGAGAGGTCATTTTTTGAATTTC
>JAIPRM010002157.1:0-32175 GCA_025469315.1 Stegophylla sp. TES_Ste_2020 | reverse complement strand
GTTTCAAAAAGTTATTGATCGAAACTTTTGGACAAGTATTTCTATACGAAAAGTTGTACACAGAAAAAAAAAAATAAACATCATTGTAAAAACACTAGCTTCTTCACTTCATTCAGAATCTAAAAATGTTAAATAAATATATAAACCGTAATATTTGTATTTAAAACATAACTATATCATTGTATTAATTATGAAACGAGTATGAAACTATATGATCCAATTTTATATATTGTATTATTTTAATTTCCTTATTACATTTTTAAATTTTTTTGTTTTTCGATTCCGAAATTAAGATAAAAATACAAAATTAAAACTTTTAATGTACCTAAGATTTTTTTCTAACACGATTTTTTTTTTCATCAAAAAAAATGTATTATTCTGTTCTCAGTTTTTTTTGACTGTTTACTCATTGTAAGAAGTATTCTTAGAATTTTCTTTTAATACCCGTTTTAATAACCTAACCGCAACTAGGATTTTTATTTTCATCCGATTTGAAGCAAGTTTTCCATCAAGTGGCAAGTTATATATGCTCAATTCTTCATTATCGTATAAAGAGAACAACGAATAGTTGTGAAAGTCATCATTCTAAAATAATTTAATAGTTGCTTTTACAATGCGCATTCAAATATATTCCAATTTATATATTTGTTAATTTTATTGTAATACAATCAGAAACATACGTTGAAATCAGAAGCGCTACGACAAGATAGTGTAAAATAAATAAATAAAAACGTTTACGACGGATATTATGAATATATATATATAAGAACATTGAAGATCTCACGAGTATACCACAATTTTTAAAATCCATTTGTTACAAATTTTCGCCTTCTCAATATTACATTATTTTTAAAACATTAATTTTTCATCAACTATATAGTGATGATAAGCGTTTAAATGAAAAATGCTATATATACATATTAAATGACAAAATTAAAATAGAAAAAAAAATCATTTTTGAGAGATTCATCGACCAACTTCTTCGTCGGATCTCCTGGGCACAGCTAATTTGGTTTAAGTTTCGGAACCCACTGTACATGTATACATTTATACTGGGAATCAATTCACATGACAACAACCGAATAAATCCGGGAATCAATTCACACGTCACCCGAACGAGCCGGGGAATCGATTAAAGTAGGTCTCGGGAATCAACGCCGGGAAATATACTGACCGCTCTGTTTGCAGAAAGGTTCGACGCCCGACCAGGAACCGGTGGCCCGACAGGTCCTGTGGTCCCGGCCGATTAACTGATATCCCACTTCACAAGTGTACGTGGCTTTATCGTTGAACAATCTTCCGGTCATTTGAACCACGCCGTGTTCCGGATTCGGTAATTCGTCGCATTCCCTTTCTGTAACAGAGATAAAACGCCACGTTAATTTAAATGACATCAGTGGCGTATTCACGGGGGGGGGGGGTAGAGACATGATGGAAGGAGGTCATATCCATGTGGTTTTAGATTCTGAACGAAGTGAATAAGCTATTTTAAAACGTTATTTCAATAAATTTTTGAACGAAAATAAAATATGATAAAATTAAATTCAATATTGAAAATATAAATCTTATCAACTAAGAGTTAATGGTCATATTTGACAGCATATTATATTACATTGATAATAATTAATTTTGAAAGACTACTGAGACAAGGAGATCAAACTGTATCGAAAAGACGGTTGGTCGGACAAAAAGCGTACGATTATCCTGCCGCCAGGATGTGCGTTACGTATGACGACGTTACACCAGAGGTTCTTAACTCTTTTTTGACACCCCATATATTTTTAAAAAATTCTGAGGCACTCTAAATTTATAATTATTTGTAACTTTGTTTTTTCTTTGTTTGGGTATAATCAAAAGTGGCAAAATAGTATATATCTACATATTAGGTATATTATATTTTATAAAAATAAATTAATACATTTTACGTTAATCCTATATTTTACATTCTGAGTGAAGCAAAGAAGCAAGTATTTTTACAATTTTGTTTATTATTATTATTATTTTTTTATGTGTTTTCGTATAAAAATACTTGTTCAAAAGATTCGACCAGCAACTTTTTGAATCACGATTTGCTTCTAGACGGTACTTTTAAGAGGTGATTTTTCGAAATTCTCAATTTTATACGATAAAACTAGTATGCCAATTAAAATAGATAGAACATTACAGTATTACAACAAATAAAACACACTAGGTTTTTTATAATCTACGCTATTATACTCATACATTATATTTTTTCTAAAAATTATAATTCAAACATGTTTGCGTCACCCCGGTTGGGAATCACTGCGTTACACTCTAATGTAAAATAGGGGATTTTCCATAGTTTTTTTTCTTGTTTTCGATAAAAATTGTTGATATAATTTTCAAAAACGACCCATTTAAAGTACCGCCGGAATGCGGAATTTGTGATCTAAAATATTTTTATTGTCAAAAAGGAATTTTCAGAAAAATGAAAAAGGCATACTTGCCTCTTCGAGTTTTCTTCGGTTTCGAATAAAATGCATTTGAGAATTTCGTTCGCAAATGCCGAATGATGGTTTGCTACTATTACGACACGGTATATTTTTAATAAAATGAATACACGCGTACAATATATATATATATATATATATATTATGTATGTTAAAATCTGAACGTCCACCCCTCCACATTCCCCTCCGGTGGAAAAATCCTCTGGATACGCCTGTGCTGCGTGACGTCTCGTATATAGTAATGCCGACGCGTCGCGGCTCAAGCGAAGCGAGAAAAAAAAAACGGACTTCGATTACGTCCGCGCGGTGACGTTACGAAATTAAAAAAATCGTTTCGCGTGGAAATAATCGGTTTTTTTTTTTTTTGTTCTTCTCAAAAACGCCGACAACGATAGAACCCTACGATAGCGTCTCTTGCAGTCGAGACAAGAATGGCGTTTACAGTCCGAGAAAAATCTTTGTTATTTTCAACGGGATCGCGGATAAATAAAATTATACACAATTTTTTTTTTTTAATTCATTTTCAGTGTATGTTATTGAAAACAGATGTCCAATATCGAATCTCATTGCAATAGTTTAGGCAAGCGCAACTCACGGTATAGAACTTTTAGAATTTTAGTTGAAAAAGTTTAAAAATAATCGTTACTGTATTATGGGATTTTGTAAGAATATCTCTATTTTGGAGAACCCAAATATCAATAACTGTCGACATATATTGAAAATTAATCATTTTGGAATGACATTTTCTTGTGAATCGAAAATAACCAAATCCAAATATTTTTCATATTTAACTAAAGATCATCTCGAGGAATAACTCTGAATCGATCATACTTCAATGTAACTTGATCAAAAACTCGTGGAAATAAAAGACATCAAAAAGAGTTATAAATCGTCTCAACAATAATACACGTTTAACTTTATGCTGAAACAGTTTTTTGTACAATGTCAATACACTTAAGGCCTTAATTGAAAATTTAAAATTGTGATGAACAAAAAAGATGTTTCGTATATTATCAAATAAGATTATTATTGTTTACTACGACAAGAGTCGCATGCGGCTCGCAAGCCACAATTCGGCCACCCCTGTTATGGGGTGTATGCGAGGCATCGAAACTGTCTCAAACTACATTCGCCGCCGATCTCGCACTATCATTCACCAGGATACCGGGTATGAAAATAAACTGTATTTATAAAAGTTTAACACATTGTGGTAAACTTGTTTCATCCGATTTCCCGCGTCTGATCTCAAAACAGGGATCTAAACTTTGGATTCTAAAGGTGGTTAGACGCGATCAGCTCACTCCGCCCATTGATCTATTTGGATCCTTTGTAGGATTTTTATTTTACTTTTTTTTTTGTTTTGTACTGGGGTTTTAGCGGCAAGGATATAGGGGCGTATTGATAAAAGGAAATATTACATTAAACATATTATAATATTATGAAGACAATACGTCATTCGCAATCATTATTTTTTTCATCCAATTTACTTATTGTTTTTTTTTTTTTTTTTTTTGTAAGCAAAGATAAAAGAAGTTTACGGGGCCATGAAAATATCTATTGTTAAAATCATAATAAAAAGTTCCCGTCATTGATTTTTAGCCATTTCTTACGATATAATACTACGGTCGAAAAGAAAATAAACGCGTATACACTGAAGGGTTACAAAATCAAAAGTAATTAGGTAATTATTATTAATAAACATGTACAAGACTATTTATATCATCTTTGGTTATAATAAAATAGCAATTTTCTCTCTCACACATACCTTTAATTCACTCATTTCCTCACGTAGTCCATTCATCAACCTGACATGCAATTTGGCTATTGTAATTAATTGACTATTACAAACTACAGTTGTATTACTCTATAATTTAATGACGATTAAAAAAAAAAAAAACAACGATGTTTTCCTCGATATATCGATTTTTTTTTTCATTTTTATTGTCGATATTATTGCCATCGATGTTTTGAAAGAAAAAAATCGATACTTAGATGTATCAATGTTCACGAAAAAATTCCATCCTTAAGTATACTTGTAATATTATTAATACATCTGCCTCGATAACAATAATAAACTTTATAAAGTATGTACTGCGAAGACAACGGATAAAAAAAAAAAATAGTTTGAAAAAGCAATACATAATTATTAATTTCAAGAAACATTTTTTTTCATCAATATATGTTTTAAAAACTAATTTTTGAAAAATTCTAATTGACAAAAGCAAAAAAATATCATGATTTTCCATTAAAGATTCACGCTCCGAAAGTCAAATATATTTTCTAAAATCATGTAAAACCTTCTTGAATTACACAAAAAAATTAAAAAAAAAAAAAAAAAAAAAAGCGTTAACGAATGTCAAGTGCGTATTGTATGAAACATTTTTTATTACGTTTTCAAGATACCCATTAAGGGCCTAACAAGAACATAATATTCCCGTGAAACGCAGAACAAGTACGAACAAGTTAAAAACAAAGAGTTTTATGGTTTAAAGAAAATGCAACGCAGCGAGTTTTACTAAAAATGACATTGTTTGTAAATCACCAACGACAGAAATTTGAAAAAAAAGGTCGTTGTACTTCGCACCTTGGGTATTCTCCGCTCCTCGATGCTTTAATGGGGGTGTATTGAGTTTTAAAGAAACGATAAATCATTTACTCAATAATACAATTTTGATCGGAGCTTCGATTTATTCGAGACAATTTTACGTAAAAATTATAAAGTTGGTTATGATAAGAAAAAAAAAAAAATAAATAAATACATTTTACTGGGCCAGTTTTATATTTTACTATAAACCGAAAAAAGGAAAAAGAAAAATTATTTTAATAATAAAAAAAAAAAAGAGTTAGAAAAAAATTTTTAAACAATTTTTTTCTTTCATTTTTCATAATTTTCTTGAGCCAAAATATTTATAAAATTATTGTTTCTATTTATATTTAAAATGTCATAAGGTTTGGATTGAAAAATTATAGTAGCTTCCACGTCTTTTTTTATCAAAACTCGGAGGTAGTTTTGTCCAAATTTTGAACGAACTATTGAGAATTTCGAAAATTTACATCTCAAAAATACCATTTAGAGGGGAATTGAGACTTACAAAGTTGCTGATCGAAACTTGTTGTCAATTGTATTTCTGTACGAAAGCGTGTGCAGTGTGCACATAAAAGAAAGAAAAACGGACAAAAATAAACAGCATTGTAAAAACACTAGCTTCTTCGCTACAGTTAAAATCTAAAACTTAAATATATTTATCGATTGTTTTTCTATATATTTATACAGACTCTAAGTCGTTCACAAATTGTAGATGCAGTCGAATTTTAATGATAATAATTAATTTTAATAATTAAATATATATCCGTCACACAAAACAATAACTTATGTCAAATATTAATTAAGAGAGAAAATTATTATTTTGAAATTTCGCTTAACCTTCTTTAATTATTACATATTATTATGAAAAAAGTTGTTAACTCTAATCCTTATTGAGTAACTTTTGTCGAAATATAAATTCCATATTATAATTAGAACGTTGAAATACGAGACTCAAATGACTGTGTATCAAACTACAAGACGTGTTTCGAAATTAACTGCAATGAAAAGAAAAATTAAAAGGTAATTTTGAAAAACTACCCCCTAAAATGTACCATCTAGATAAAATTTTTGATCTACCTATTGAGTTACTGATTTTTTTTCTACCCGCGAAATCGTGTTTAATTTGTAAAAATTTGTAAAACCAATATTATATATTCTTCGCTCCATTCAGTATGTAAAATTTTACAAAACGATTTTTTTTTTTTTTTTTTGGAAACAATCGAGAAAATTGTACATTGTTCCGTTGGAATTTATAATAATATTCGTCTTAGAATGCGTTGCTGCGGTGTTTTGTCGCGCCAACGAAAATATTTACTTAAATTTTAATATAAAATTAACAAGCGGCTGAAAATATACAATAATATTATACAAATACGAGTACGAGCGACAATCTTTGAATAATTTCCAAACGATAAACGCTGTCATTTTCATTCGGCCGCATTCGTAGTCAAACTTTATAAAACCGAACGACAAAAGTCGGTTGGCCGAGAGTACATTCCGACGACGACGACAACTGTTTAATAAAAGAATGTTAGCTCCGATGGTTTTAGAAGACAAGAAAATGATGTCGAAAATACGGAAATACGGAAAGCGGTGGTGCGCGATTGCGCGTGCGCACAACACGTTGCAAATGAAATACAAAACTTTCCGTTTCACAAGACGTGTCTTATTTTTTATATCACATCAATAATGACAACACTATTATATAAATATTATGCAAATACGATACAAATAAGCGATAATTTATACATTTTAATAAAAATTTTACTATTTTATAAATTTAAAATTTGTATTTTGTTTGAATTCAAATAGTAATACTGTAAAAAGGTAAGATACATAAATATTTACAACAGTGCATCCGGTCAAAACTTATAAATATATTTAATTAGTTATTTAAAGACAAACACGAATTAGGAAATTTATATACAACTGAAGCTTTTTTTAAAAAACTTTATTTATAATATTATGAAGTATTATGAAATCTGTATGTATAACGTATTATGTGAGAAACATATTTTCTATATAGCTCTGCACCAATGTGAGTAAATTACTGTATTTCCTACTGCGATGAAATTGTAAATCGAATTTTTACTTATATTTTCGATTGAAATTAAATATTTCACGAAACACTTGAGAAATATTTCATAAGAATGCATTTCGTGAGATTTCCGAATACTAATAAATATAATATATTATAATTGTACGGGAGAAATTACAGTATATTGAATCAACTATTAACCGATTAAAAATGCCCTAATAGGGTTGTTACGCAGTTAAAGTTTTCAAATTCCCTGAGCTTCCAGGTTTTCCAGACTTTTTATAATAATTTTCCAGTACTATCAATTATAATGTAATAAATATTATTCCCCCATAAACCATACAAATAATATTATGTCTATAATATAAGATATACCATATAAGGTAACATTAAGTGTACAGTTGTATATTCAACTTTCAACTCATTAACTTTCAAATCGTCGTCACCTTAGAAAAATATGAACAACCTGTCATTGTACAAAGTGGGCCGTCTAGGTTGAATTTTAATTACATTATAGTACAAACCGACCGCCTAGGAAAAAATATGAGCTACCCGTTACACAGTACAAGACCTAAGCAAGCGTAAAATAAATTTTTACAATAACCATACAACAAAGTGATCTACGTATAACCGCCTACATTTTATGAAAACACGTGTATGTGTGTAAATAATATATCAGTGCAAAGATATAATTTATTAATAATCAATAAATAAAAACATAATAAAAAGTAGTTTTTTACTACTACACCGATGTGTAGGAGGGGCTACACGTCAGATCGCAGGGGCACGCGCGATTAACACGGTATTATTATTATTATTATTATCAAGCATTGATGTACCGGAATTTTATACACTTCCGTCGACGTCGTGTTCAAGCCCACGGATAGTATTATGTACCAAATATTATTATTATTATTATAAAGAGCTCTGACGATAGCGAGAGCATCATCCGGCGCGGAACGATGAACACTCTCGTGATGCTCGTGTGCACACACATAAATACACATTACGTATACGCGGGGGAACGTCCCACGAGGATTTACCCGTTACGAAATCTCCCGAGATAATGAGGACAATCGAATTTTGTTTCTTTTTTTCCCTCCCTCCCCCTTGAGACTTGCGGGCACACAAGGACTACGGGGCATCTTTCGGATATTTTTTTTTAATATCGCATTTTAAATTTTTTACAGAAAAAAAAAAAAAAAATCTAAACATTCGGACATATTTTGCACCGTGCGAACATCGGGCGAGATACTCTTTTGTGTCGAATCTCGAACAAACGATATTTTATCGAATCAAAACGATTTCAAACAACAAAATAAATAAACTTGGCCCGGATTGTTTTACTTTAACCACTGGTACTGGTTTCGATTTTAAAAATCATCATCAGGTTAAGAAAATTGTCAATGAAAATTTTGATTTCGATTGGAGCTTCAATTATTATGTACATAAGTAATATTTGTGAATGCGTTTAACGAGATTATTTCTATTTCATAACGGAATAATTCATTTGCAATTCATTATATTTTGTGTAAATGATCAAATTTGTATAATGATTTACGTCGTAATGTTTGCAATATGTGTTAGTGACTGACGAAGTGATACCAACTTACCGACAAAAATAATATTCTAGATAATATTATTACTGAAAAAAAGACAATACTTTCGTTTTTTTTTTTTCACATAATTTGAGGAACGGAAATTTGCGTTCCTCGTAAATAAGAATACTCTTTTCCTTTCCTCGTTTCAATATTTTAAAAATAACAAGTTCCGAGATTCGTTCTTATAAAAGGAAAGAGTTTCAGGAACACGATACACAAAACTCTATGTAAATATATATACATGTGTGAGTATACAGTCGACTCTCGATAATTCGAAGTTGACGGGTCTGATGAAAAACTTCGAATCACCGAGATTTATAATTGTTGAGTAGTTCAAAATAACAAGAGAGAAAAAAAAATATGAATTACTGAGAGCACAGAAAAATATTTTGTTTTTTTATTATATTGTACACAAATCGCACTCATCACAATAACTTTACAACTATATACATTCGTATAGCTCTCCAAATTAGAAAAAAAATATTAAACAGATATATAAACTTAAGATAAAGGTAACATAAATAATAAAATATGAATTATAATAAATAGCAATAACAGAACAAAACAAATACAACCAGTGGCGTATTTTAAAATTTTTCTGGGGAGGGTCCAACATTTTAAAATAGCTACTGTATATATATATTATATATATACATATATTTATATCAGATAATAATTTGTAAGGGGTCAGTGACGTATCCAAAATTTTTTTTTGCGAGAGGCTGATCAATGACAAAATTCCATAGTCCTTTTTGATTTCATTAATTTTTATAAATTTGAAGAAAGCCCATAAAATCATGATACACCCCCCTCCAACAACATTTTAATTTAATTAATACCTATGCACCATATTTCAGTCTTATTTGTTATAAAATGAAATAGTAATTAAAATTTAATTTTAATCCTCTTACAAATTTGACACTATGGGTTCATTTAGGTGCAAAGTACAACAAAACCCAAATAAGTTTAAATAATTAAAATATGTTTACCTGATCAAACCTAAATGAATTTATATATTTGCCATTGAAGATGATATCTTAATTAGATATTAATGTTAATTATTAATTAAATAATGATTATAGATAAAAATAACTTAGATTATTTAGACACTATAAAATTAAAAGTCAACAGTTAAATACTGTGGATAATAAATGAAAAATTTTGGGAGGGGTTTCAGCCCCCTCAGCCCCCCTCTGGATACGCCACTGTAAGGGGTCCACTTAGAATCTTAAAGGTTTTAAATTAGGACCGTACTCTTTTTCTCTCGTTGCATTTTATACCTTTTATATACTTATTTATTACTTAATTCATTGGAGGATAATTTGTTTGTATTGAATTTTTTTAGTTCTGGGGAGGGTCCAGTACCCCTGGACCACCCCCTTAAATACGCCACTGAATACAACAATCGAAATTAATTTACACTTCATTTCCCAAATCGGATAGCCAGCGGACGGCGTCTCCTTCCAAAAGGTGCAAACTTTTCATATCTTCTGGAAAATGGTACATCGGGCACTCTTCTACAAGGCGTTTCATAGTCTGTATCATTCCATCAGCTTCACACAATTCTGAATCTGTCAGCTTCCATTTCTTCATCAGATGGTTTGATCTTCCTTGTCCGCGGCGAAAGCGGTTTAGTCTCGACCACTCTCTCCTTGGTAGGTTAAATCCTGGAAGCTTAAGATCCAGGTCCTCAACGAGTTCGTAATTATAAGGCTTTTTTGTTCTCCGTTCTTTTTTCCATCGGTCTTTGATGGCGAGGTATGTACCGGAATTATCCGGCCAGCCAGGATTTCGTGATTTCAATCTCGACGGGGGTAGATTTTTTATATCATCATATGGTGGTACGGAAGGAGTTTTAGTGTACTTCTCCCATTCTCTCCTTAGGAAGTCTTCCCGCCTGATATGTGGGGCGAGGAATATTATATAACATAAAACGAAACTAAAATAAAATTACATTCCGCTGACGGCTATCATCGATAAGTTAAATTACGATTAATATGTAAAAACGAAATGCATTCGGCGAAGCACCGGGAGTTGAACGGATGATACTCCGAATTATATCACGTGTTAGTGGCCAGTTTTCCAAAAATTTAATTTCGAATTACTGAGTGTATTATTTAAATCCATTGTTTTTATTCGAATTACACCGTGGTTTTCAAAAGACCGAACATTTACTTCGAATTACTACAGAGGGTTTCGAATTGTTGAAGCTTTCTCTAATTGTCGAGAGTCGACTGTATACTATGTATGCACGTATGAGAGTGTACGTATATTAATTATTATGATTTATGATGTGTATTTTCTTCGATTTTTGGCAATCGATTTACGCCGCACGGGGCTTGTGAGTGTGTATTGTAAGCGGTTAGTCGACGTGATCAGGGGCGGCGGCGGCGGCGGCGGCGGCAGGTCTGTTAAAAAAGTAATGAAATGGGGGAGGGGGAAAGAAAAGAGTTTGTTTTTCTGCGCGCACGTGTGTGTGTGTGTTTACATGAGTGTGGTGTGTGTACGGCCGTCCGTCCGGGCGGAACATACGCGCGCGCGTCGTCGTCGGTCAGACCTGTCCGCGGCAAAGCTTATTATGCGCTATATCGGCGCGCGGATGAGATACGGCCATTTCATTTTCGAGCGTCGGCGGCGGCGGAAGAGGGTCGGCTGACCGCCGCCGCCCACGCAAAGGTCGTTAATCACGTGGAAATTAATACTCGCGCCGCCGGTCACATTCTACATGCGCTCGTCTCTCCCCCCCCCCTCGCCCTCGCCCTCGCCCACGGGACATTAAAACCGCGAAACGCCGGCGCGCGCTATTATTATTAGGAAACAATTCACACTCACACTCACACGACACGGCACGACAAAATATTATATCAATATAATTATTGAATACGATAATTCACACCGATCCAGAAAGCAGCTCCGTAACGACACGACACGACAAGACATTCGAGCAAAGAATGTTTTGTCGGTCTGTCGGTGCCTGTCGGAATCGATTTAGTCGAAATAAACATATTTTTATGTATTTAAAATTATATAATTATTATTTTGTAATTCATATATTATTGTTATTTATATATTATATTATATTGTTAATTAATAATTGAGAGTACCTATATAATAATTTGTTGAGAAATTTGCGCACTAAACTCGTCGAACGCTTGATTTATATGCATATATATATAAGGATCATATTACACAATAATAATATTATAATTATTATAGGCATAGTACATAGATACAGTCCTTATATAATTTTCGACTATAAAATGTGGTTAGTATATTATATAAATTATGGTATGATGTCGGTCATAATATGTGTATTGGACACATTTTTGTCGTGCCGTGTCGTGTCGTGTCGTGTCGTGTCGTGTGAGTGTGAATCGGGCTTTACACGGCCGCCGTCGTTTCCAAAATTATGCTCGAAAACACGTCCTCCGCACCACCCGGCGGCGCGGCGATCGTCCTTACCCCGTCTGGCGGCTACCCGCGGTATACACTAATACGCCGCCGGTGGTGGTGGGGGAATAAGTAACAGTGGGACCTCTGAGTCGAAAAAAATTATTAAATTAATCAATATTCGATTACTTAAAAGAAAAACTCAAATAGATAACATTCTGTGTTGAATGGATAATGACGGATATAATATTTGTATAAACATTTGTCTACTAATCGGCTCGTGTGTTCGAATGATTTTATCCAATCGCGTTTATTGTGTCCATTATAATAATATGTATTGAATACGACCAGTGGCGTAGCGTGGGGGGTGGCATTTTTAGGAGGAATGTAAAAAAAAAAAAAAGTGCTAGTTTAGAAAGCAGTGAGCAAAAAAGAACCATTTTTAGTAATAGACGTAAGTTTCAATTTTCTAACCACATTATTTTTGAATTTATGTTAAAATTCAATTTTAAATTTTCCGGATAGTCCGGTAATTATTTAATTATATTTTGTAGTTTTTTGTCAGTTTTTCGACAGATTTTTCCACGTTTTTCAAAAGGTATTGAGAACATAGAAAAATGACCTCTTCTCTAAAGTACCATCTGGGTGTTATTAGGGATCTATAGAGATACTGATCGAAACTTCTGGACGAGTATTTCTATACGAAAGTGTTTCCAGAAAGAGAAAAAATACAAAAAAAATAAACGTCATTGTAAAAACATAATCTTCTTCACTTCGTTCAAAATCTAAAACATCTTTTGAAATCTAAGCATTGAAGCAAAAGCAAAAAAAAAAAAAAAGTAAGGTCTTAGAAGAAATTGAAGCAGAGAGGAAAAAAAGTAAATTTTTTCTTAAAAGGGGAGGAGAGTGGCAAATCTGATCTCCGCTCCGGGAAGCTAAATTACACGATACGCCACTGAATACAACTGAATAACTGAATAACCTTGGCACGCAACAGTATTTTTCGTTTGGTTTTGAAATATATATATATATATTTTTTTTTATTTAAATAAAATATTTAATGACATTTCGACATTTTTTTACATGGTACAAAATAATAATTAAACACTTTCATACATACCAACAAACGTTTTAAAAATTTTAATTAAAAAAAAATCAAAAAAATATATTAAAAAAAAATCCATGATTAAAATAGAAGGGTGTCATTTGAAAAAAAAAGTTTATATCACCACAGGACATTCTTAAGGTGACGTGAAAAAATAAAGTTATGGAAAACACAGTTTTTACTGCTAGTTGAACATTCCGAAAAAAATCCAAATTATTCCATTTTTACAGTCAAAAAAAGGGTGAGCATGCTTAATGAATCTCACCCTGTATATTATGTTAAAACCATACAAAAAACACTTATTATTTACATTACACTCACTGATATGCGTTTGATTATAACGCGAATACGTGCGCGTTTCATCCCCTCCCCCTGCGATATTTACAATGACTAATAGTACTGTAACCGTGTTGTTCTAATATGTTTGACACGAACATTGCGAAATTATTTTGAAAAAAAAAATTACGTTCGTATACACAGTTTATGTATGAACATGAAATCCCAAAAAAAAAAAAAAAATATTAATATAACTTACTATGCAATGCGTACATGTAAAAAAATAATATTTTAACAAATAAAAATCTAAACTTCCGAAAAAATGACGTAGTAAAAACCAAAAAAAATCTGAATAAAAGTTATAGTAGTGTAGTTATAACTACAATGATGTATATATATAGATAAATAAATATAATATAAATACAGGTATATATAAATGTTAATAAAGTTCTAACTACAATGATTGTCCACTATATATCATCAGACCACAACTTATTTGTACAGATTTTTATTTTTTACAACGTATTTTTTTTGGGAATTGGGTTATTTTTTTTTTTTTTTTTGGTTAAATTATTATTATTTTTTTAAATTTGTTTTATAGAGTTTTTTGATTTTGTAGACATTGAATTTCAGTTACTCGATTTTTTTTTTTTAATAATAATAAATCCTTCAGTTGTTTAACCCGGCTAACAACATCATCACAAACATAATTCACGGATTAATTTGGTTTTTGTTTCATCAAAATCTGTTCAGTCGTTCAAGTGATAGATAAAAATACGCATAACCACATTTACGCCAAATAGGAAATTAGGTTGGGTTTTTGGTCCCAAAAATGTCCACGCCACGCAAAACACAATTTCCGTTGTTTACGATGACAATATATTTTAATCTGGTTGATTTATTATTTTATCGAATTTTCGTTATTTTTTTTCGGGTGGGTGGGGTGTAGTCGTTTGGTAAAGGGTTGTTTCAAAATAGTCTATAACATTCGTAAGATCGTAACGAATCTAATTACACACCTAATATCTTAAAATCAGTCCGTTACTTTGGGCTGTAGCTGAAAACGTACATACACAGGTGCAAAATTTAATGATATTAACAGCGTTGTCAGAAAATAAACATTTTTTATTTTTTTTTTTAGATACTGAACGAAGTGAAGAAGCTAGTGTTTTTACAATGATGTTTATTTTTTTTTTATCTGTGTACAACTTTTCGTATGGAAATAATTGTCCAAAAGTTTTGATTCAGTAACTTTTTGAAACCGGATTGTATTTTAGAGAGGTTATTTTTTGAATTTCTCAATTCTTCAATTTTTTTTTTTTTGGAAAAAACTACCCAAAATTTGACGAAAACAACTCGGAAATCATCATTTTTTGATCCGGAGTATATGAAAATTTTTAACACAGATAGAAAATCATATAAGAAAGATTTTGAAAATGTGAAAAAAAAATTTTGGACATTTTTTTTTTTTTCATTTATTTTTTATATTATTAACTTCCTTCGTTCAGAATCGTTTTGTTGAAGAAATGATTTGTCGTTTCTTTGAAATTCAATACACCCGTCAAGAGAATCCCACCCGTCGTGCGAAGTATGTCCGGCTTTTTTTGTGTCGACTATCGAAAAATTTGAAAAACAGCGAAATGTCATTGAGAACGATTCGGCTCGACTTAACACGTCGAACGCCGAAGTTCGCGGTTCGGCTGGAATGCGCGCGATAATTTTCCACGACCGAAGTTGTTAAGGAGGACGTCACGTCCGCGCGACTCGACGTCACCGTAAATTATAACCGACTTGACAAATTTGCGTCGAGCAGAACCAATTTCGTTTTGTCGTCGTAAATATGTTATAGGAGTAAACCGACATATTATTATTATTATTATTATTATTATTATTATTATGAAACTCGAAGTGAAAGAATTTCGGAGACTAACCCGCGCGACCCACACACAAAAATACGACTCCATGAAATCAAAAAATGTACAAAAAGAAACTAAAAAAAAGTGTGTACTTCGCTCGTCAGGTGGGATTCTCTTGACGGGTGTATTGAATTTTAAAGAAACGATAAATCATTTATTCAATAAAACGATTTTGAACGAAGAAAGTTAATGATATAAAAAATAAATGAGAAAAAAAAAATGTTAGAAAAATGTCCGAAATTTTCTTGCGCCAAAATCTTTCTTATATTATTTCCTATCTGTGTTTAAACTTTTATATAGTTCGGATCAAAAAATATTGGTTTCCAAGTCGTTTTTGTCAAATTTCTGGTAGTTGTTTTCAAAAAAAAAAACAATTGAACAATTGAGAAATGCAAAAAATGACCTCTTTAAAGTACCATCCAGAGACAAATCCGGTTTCAAAAAGTTGCTGATCGAAACTTTTGGACAAGTATTTCCGTACGAAAAGTTATACATAGAAAAAAAAAACCCCTCCCGATCGAGGAGTTATTTAACGTCATTAAATGTTTTGTCGCGCGCGCGCAGTCGAAGAAAAACGTCTGCTGGAACATAAAACGTCACTGCGGGGATTACACGTCGCGGAGCTTATATAATTAGTCAAAGTAATATTATGCGTTTAACGAAAACTAAACATCGTAACTTATGCGAGCGTCTACGTGTCAAACCCATTGTTGTTTGTCTGTCAGCTTGAACTGATGCCGCGGCGGCGAGAGTGCCAAAAAAAAAAAAAAAAATCTTCTTCGACTAACCTTAAACAGCAGCAGCTGAAAATGGAATATATATATATATATATATATATATATATATTTTTTATGGTCCGATGTCTCGTTCGGAAGACTTGTATACGGTTCTATTTTAGATCGTTAAACGCCGTCTACAGACTGATTTTTAAGACTCTGCTGTTATGTTGTATTCTTTTACAGTCTTTTATAACAGTTCATAATTGTACGTGAAATTCGTGCTATTTTAAAAATATGTTTCGAGTTTATAAAAAAATAAGTCGTACGACCAGGCCTCGATTTACCTATACACGGGCCCCCCAGTACAATTTACAATTTTGGGTCCCAAATCATCCATCTTGATTTCGTTCAAAGCTAAAATAAAACGCACGCGTAATAGATTTTGTAATTAATATGTGGAAACTTATATTATAAGAGTTACATATGGTGAGGCTAACATACTTATTTGTTTGATTTAGGCCCCCCCCCATCCACCAAAGGTGTTGACTTTATGCAATTTCCAAAAAATCTTGAGGACTATGGGTGATTTTAAGGGGCTAAAACTCCCTCACGCCACCTATTTACATTTATGATTATAGATTATAAAATTTATTATTGAAATCATGATTGTTTAGTATAATATAAGAACATTTTCCTTTTTCAGTACATCTAATTAATAATGTCTGATAGGTATTTATTTAAGTGTACAAATTAAAAAGCAAAATTTAGAATTTTTCGGTTAGTACACTTATATTAAACTAAATATTTTCTCGCTATCTACCGGACGACTCGTTTCCACGTTTTGAAATTCATTTGATATCTCTATATCTATGAATTATTAAGTTAGCCAGCAGGATTTATTGATGTTTGATGAGAAGATATTAAACTATGAAATTGAAACTATTCTTTAGCAAAATTATCGAGTTCCAAATTTAGTTCATGCACAGTGTTTTACGTATATATATATATACAGTATGTAATTCTAAAATTTAGGTACTTAAAACAATAAGTGGATGCAGTATATGTACTCGGACACAAAGGATAATGTCTTTGTTGCATCTCAATATTTTCTCGGACCAGTAGATAAATTATTTCTAATGCTTGAATGGAACTTTAAATAATTTGTTACTGTGAAAAAAAATATGTAATATTTTTTGTCTAACCCTAAACATGTATCCAATTATAAAACAAAAAAAAAAGTATTTTTCATACTTATGAGCTATAATAATATAGGGATTGAGATTTATTTACTCAAATGATTTTCATCATGAAAAAGTTTCAGTTTCTTATAAAAATTAAAAATCCAAATTTTAGTAATTTGCTACATGCATTTAAGTTTATACCACATTTAATGGAGAAAATGTTAAAAATCTTAAAATAACATACATTCGTAAGAGAACAATTGGAGTTAATTTTGCTATCACTTAATTAATATAATTTAAATTTATGATTTGCAAAATACTCAAAAAATAATGGCATAGATCTATATATAAAAAAAAAAAATAGGACAATACGTGTCCTGTAGGAAGTTCCTCAGGACAACAGGTCCGAGAGACGAATTAAAGCACAATCTTATTTATAAAACAGGACGTATGAGGTCGTCCTAGATTAGACTCGACAAGTACATTGGTGTAGTGATTACATTTGTGTTTCGTGAATTTCACTAAACGAAATTGTCTCTAAAACAATACACTACAATTATTGTAATCATTCGAATTGTTCATAATGAAGATAAAATTGTTTCACTGGGATATTCACTTAGTTAATGTTTACATTTTTTTACAGACTCTTTTTGCGCGGAGTCATTCGTGTTACTCGGCGTATCACGTAAAAATACGGGATTCGGAAAGGGCTTTTTTGGGGGCTGTTATGAAAATGTAAATTAATCGCATCCGGTTGAATATTATATGTTATAAAAACGGTTCTCTTTGTGTATTTAAATTAACATCGGTCGACGGCGGCGGAGTATATTGTTGTCGAGCGAAAATCCGTACGATCAAAACCGTATATTTTAGAGATAACAAT
Source organism: Stegophylla sp. TES_Ste_2020 (assembly GCA_025469315.1). Lineage (NCBI taxonomy): Eukaryota > Metazoa > Arthropoda > Insecta > Hemiptera > Aphididae > Stegophylla > Stegophylla sp. TES_Ste_2020. The sequence continues at coordinate 14,008 of JAIPRM010002157.1, read as the reverse complement.
TTTCCCGAGCCCGCGTTTCGTAATATGACGTAGTTAAACTTCCGCAAATGTCTCTGTACCAACCCGTGGCCATACGTATGTATATGTAAATGAAGCATACAAATGGAATACGCTTAGAGTGACCAATTGAAAAGAATCAAATTATCGTATCGAAATATTGTATCCTTTGCTCAATTGGATCACTGATAAGGAACTGTTATCATACTTTAAAACTTTTAAACTAATGTTATCGTTATTACAATATATTGCTGATGATATAAAAATTTAATGTGGTACAAACCAAATAAGAAAAATAATTTTAATTTTCCCAAAATGGTCACTCTTAGCTTATTCCATTTGATTGCTGTCTTATCATATCTTACAACGCTGTTTTTTCTTTTTATTTTATTAATCCTTTTATGAAAACTTTTTCGTATAGAAATACTAATCAAAAAGTTTCTAACAGCAATTTTTTAAATTGCAATTCAGTACTTCAGTAATTCAGTACACACTTGTCATTTTTCAAAATTCACTTTTTTCCAAAGGCATAAAATGTTCATTTTCGTCGTTTTATTTCGCTTTGGTTGTTTATTTGGTTGCTATACAAAATTTAACAGCAACCAATTAATTAATAACTATGGTAACATATGGTATCCATGAGGTAACGCAATAGTCAAAAAAAAATGTATATCTGTTTCTTCGTCATTTTTTTTCATTTTAATTGTTTATTTAGTTGTTATGGAAAATTTGTTTTCAAATCAATTTGTTGAATATGAGTAACCATGGTAACACAATAGTGAATAAATGTATATTTTTTAATTAATTTTTTTTTTTTTTTTTGTTTTAATGTTGGTAACCACAGTAACGAAATCTCCACTCGGTATCATTTAATTGGAAAAATGATTTATCGTTTGTTTAAAATTTAACACGTCCGCCAAAAGTCCCACTGGAGAAGCCAGAAGAAGATGGCTGTTTCGTACCAAGGGAATGCGATGTACGTATATAATACATTTCCCCTTAAAACGATTTTTCTCAGCTCCAAGACTTTAAATTAAACTTATAATGGGCCCCACAAATTTCATAGCCCATGGGCCCCCCCCCCCCACAAACTTAAATCCAGCCCTGAGCACGCGCACAGCTATGTGTACTCACTCGCAATGCTACGTGCATGCTTTCCCGGAACACAATATTGTTTATTATAAACTATTATTATTACTGTTATAATTTTGAACCTCCGCGCACGTACAGCGGTTTGCGAATATTGTTGTAAATAATATCGCGTAAACGAGACCTTTGATCGTGCTCGACGCGAAGATACGGATAAGAGCTTGAGGGGGGGGGCGCAAAACCTTGCGCTATATTTTGCTACTTCCGTTTGCTTAAAGTGTTCAAGCCGAAAATGACGAACGAGAAGGGCGGAAAATACCTCCTTCCCTACACCACCACCCTCGTATACAAAGACAGCCAGTTGAGGCTTGGGTTCATTGGCTAAGTGGGGGGAGGGGGTCAAAATATTGCGAAAAATCATAAGTCACAAGAATCAACTTGACGTACCGTTCCCCAACACAAATCGATTTCTGTCGTCTTGTAAGTTATTTCAGAATGTGTTAATCAAACCAATCAAAGAGCATATTATAATAATATAAACTCATTAAACTCCTACGTAAGTTTAGTATATCTTAAAATACGAATACTTTGTGTATACGTATACTTCATGTTTGTATTGCAACATTACTGTATAATATAAATTTATTATACTTTTCTATACTGGATCGATATTCACATGGTATACTAAATTATTGTACAAGATGATTTTTTAAACGCGCACCTCCCCCCTCTATTTTTGGCCGTAAAAATTTTAAAAAATTGGATTTTTTTTTTATCATTAAACCTCTGTCCCAGTCTAATATCTCATCAGATGAACTCGGTGTAACCAATTAGATTCATTATTATTATTACGATCATTTCAAAAATCCTTCAATACGATTCAATAGACTATAATGGAAATACTTGTCCAAAAGTCTCGACTTCAAACTATTTTTTAAATCACAATTTGTTTCTAGAAGGTAATTTGGGAAATTTGGGTAGTCGGAAAAACTGCCCAAAATTTGACAATGGCGTCTCTAAATCTTTCTTTCTTTCTTTTTTTTTTTTTTTTTTTTTTACTTTGTCAAAATTCAAATATAGGTAGAAAATAATAAGGAAAATTATTATAGTGAAAGAAAATTTTGAATATTTTTCTTCTCATCAACATTTTTTTTCCTGTTCACAGTCAATTTTGGGATGTATAACTGACAAAATAATGTTTTTTATTTATAAACTTTACTACTTTTAAGTAAAATTGTCTTGTACAAACTGAAGCTCGAAAATAACAGAATCGTTATATTGAAAAAAAAAAGAGTTATCTTAATAAGAGTTTCTTTAAATAAGAGTTTTTTTAAAATGTATCACACCCACCAAATCCCACCCGGTGAGTGAAAAATACCCATCGTAGTACCCAAAGTATGTCCGACGTTTTATTTTCGTTGTTCAATAAGCAAAAAAGCATAAAAAAAAAAAAAATAAAAAGACATTCGATTATTGTTGAGGGTCATTAAAATTGAAAAAAATTCAAAAACGGGTCGTACCATAAAAAGTTTGTGAACATCTGGTTTAATGTTTTAATTACGAATCAAATAATTTCCATTAATTATTCAGTATTGAAATACGTTTTAATTAAATATTTATATTTGATTTTACAATACTATATTCATCAGTTATATTGACATACGTATTATATGTCTATAAATTTTTCACATTAGGCGATTATTTAATAAAATATAATATTTAAAAATGTTATTTTGATTATAGTTTTTGCAAGCCAAAATGTTTCGATATAAAGTCAATCATATTAATATTATTATGCATTATTAGATAGCCGATTTCAACAACTCGCGATTTCCAAAATTTTTACTCGTTAATTTTTCCACTTTAACCGATTACACTGAGAATGCGAAAACTTATAGTTCGCAGTAATCGCAAAACGCGGTAAACACAGCTTTACTGATAATTAGAATCGTATTAAGAACACTACTGCACGGGTCTGCGCTAATTAGAAAAGTTCGATAAGTACCCAGAACTCGGTGGCGGCGGTGAAAGTGAGTCGTTTTCGTAATTTCTCATAACAGCTATTTTAAACGTTCGAATTGTTTATTATTTTTTTTTTTTTTTTTTATTGCGGAAATGTGAAAAGCACTCGAATAAGAAATCAAAAGTTTGAACGGCGGCGTGAAAATGAATTTATTTATAATTGTTTGTTTGTTCATCGGACGTTAATCATCACAACGTCTTTGTGAAATAATAATATATTATATCAACATAAATATGTTCACGAGCCGCACGGATAAATAAAAGCCAAATTTTTTATTTTTTTTTTAATTCATTTTTAGTATTTGTTATTGAAAACAGATGTCCAGTATCGAATCTCATTGCAACAGTTAAGGCAAGCAACTCACGGAACAGAACTTTTAGAATTTTAGTCTAAAAAGTTTTTTAAAATAATCGTTACTATGTTTTAATGGAATTTTGTAAGAATATCTCTATTTTGAAGAACCCAAATATCAATAACTTTGTTCATATAGCACATAATTTAAAATTAATCCTTTTCGCGAATGACATTTTCCTGTGAATCATTTTAATTTATGACGAAAATAACCGCTTAGAAATTTTATTGCATTGAAATTCTCTATTTAGACATCAAATTCCAAAACAATCGGTTTAGCCAATTTTCTTATAAGTACTTTAAAGTGCGTAATTTTAGGTAAAACTATTTTTATCATAAATAAAAATATTAAGTCATTCAAAAAGTTTTTGAACAGAAATATAAAAAAATGTTCCTGAAGAAAGTGAAAATTATGTATGACTTGTACTAATGTGTTCACAGATTTTTTTTTACAGTTTAAACGTTATTTTAATATATATGTTGTTTGTTATTTACAGTAAAATTTATTTCATTATTATATTATTAATAAATTATGAAATTTGGTTTTGTTTTCCTTAAAACTTTTGATTTTTGTTTTCAATAAAAAGGTTTTTGAACGATAATCAAAAACAATGTTTTCAAAAAACGATGTTTAAAACCTATAATCAGAAACGATACTTTCAAAAAAGTCGATTACGTTTTCCATCCCTGGTTAAAAAATTATCATCCTTTCAGAAATCGAGCTACGATCGAAATAATTTTTCGCATTAAATAATATTTTAAAATTTTCTTCCATTAAAAAACTCAACGATATCAACATTACAACTGATGTTGTATAATTACAGTTGTAAGTATAGTGTTAAAAATTTCGGTAACAACTGAATTTATCCGAAGTGAAATGAACGTCCACCAACGTGCGTCGTTTTCGAATTCGATTTGTGCGTACTATCCAATAAAGTAAAAGCGTCCAACTGATACTAATTTCTAATTAAAAACATAAAAACACGACATAGATACTATTATATTACGTTTTACCGTCCTATATGGTCGTCTTGAGATCGATTCTAATTTTATTAGTGCTTTCTAAGTACTTGTATATACGGTTTCAGTCGGAATTGACATTGATCCGGAAGTTGTAAGGGTAGCAGAAGAGTGAATTAATTCTTAAACGTTCTTTGAGTGTAATTTGGAGCTTTACACGACATCCGCAGGTGAATGAAAACCACTGACGTATGTATGGTTCGATTTCGGAGGAGGTTATAAATCAAAGAATAGATTGATTAATAATTACTATGCGACTTTATTTTAATAAGAGTTTTACTCTTATTAGTAGTCTTCTCATGTATGAACAAAAAACAACCAATCAGATTTATCGATAATTTAACTACCCTTCATTAATATATAATTAATAATATCATCATTAATCGTTATTTAATTTTATGAAAATCCCTTTAATAATAATCATACATACATACACACGCACACAAACATCTTAAACACTATATTTACATATTATACGATATTATATTAAGCTAAAATTAATTATTTTTATTTATTACTTTCTTCCGATGCAACACCGTTGGGATATAATTTATTATCGTACATTAAATGAATTCATACTTGTATTTTGTATCAATCATATATATATATTCGAGGAGGGTTTGAACCCCAAAAACCTTCCCCTAAAACGCCACTGAATGAAACAATTGAACTTTGTTTTTGTCATTCTCCGATATGTAGATTAAATAAAAAGAACGCGCAGTCATTATTATTCGTAGAACTCGAAATGATTCCAAAACGTTTTAGTCGTTTAGAACCGTAGAGTAAAGAATATATAGTGTGGTCATACCGTATACTGTTACGTATAGTGAATCGAAGCAATCAAATGGAATACGCTAAAAGTGACCATTTTGAGAAAAATAAAATTATTTTTCTTATTTGGTTGGTACCACTTCAAATTTTCATATTATCATATTAGATAAGATATACAAAAAACAATAACATTAATTTTAAAGTATAATAACAGTTCCTTATCATTGATCCGATTGAGTTGGAGATACAATATTTCGATACGGTAATTTGATACTTTTCACTAGGTCACTCTAAGCGTATTCCATTTCAATGCTTCATTTAGTTATACGTATGGCCACGGGTTGTTTAGAACGTCATATTATTTATTATTAAGGTTCGGAACTCGATTCACTTAAAAAGTACTCTAAATATGCATGCACTTATGCGCTTATAAAAATGTAAAAATATGCACTACTCGTTTTTATTTTTTTGGTACACGACGTATTCATAAATACGAATATTTTATTAAACTATGCGCTCACGTTTATTACTCTTACTTTGGTGCATTTTGATTTATCTTCGTAGTTATGCTCGTCAAAATGAGTGTAATAAAATATTATAAAATACACTAGTACTTTGTGTAACGATTGATTTTTTGAATTTCCAGAAATAAAAATATATGTAAAGAATAAAAACGGTGGCCAAAAAAAATGTTCACCGAATAAATTTGATTTTCTTTTCGAATGTTTTCACTTTTATGTTTTGTAAAACACGTTATTTCCCTGTCGTGCACCTCTTATTCATAAAAACGGATTTGAAAAACGCATACAGTACATGTATATTATATGACATTATAATGTGTTTACATAGTCAAATACGTTTTAAAAATTTGTGAAAATAAAAAACGTGTTCACTAAACTACGAAATCACCAAAATATACAAAAACGTGCACTATAAACTTTTAATATTATTTATTTTCTAGTTTCGCGTGAAATAAATTTCTAGTTTACTATCAGTGATAAATCTAATTGCACGCAAAAGACATGCAAATAACAACGACTTCCAAGCCCTATTTTTTTTTTTTTTTTTTTTTTTTTTTTTATTATGAATGTTAATAGTGTCGAGCACGAAAATAATATTCCGAATGTTTAAAATTCAAGTGCAAAAACGAACAACACATTACACAGAGCTTTTTAAACGTTTTTTTTTTTTTTTTTCGATTTTAACGTTAAACGATTGAAAAAACGAATAAAATTAATGAAGTAAGAGTAAACAATAATAAACGATTAAATAAAACACGGATAACGTAACAGCAAGAAACAAAACAGTTGAAAAGGAAAAAAAACGGATAACATAACGCCAAACGATAAACGAACATATCGAAAAAAAAAAAAAAAAACGAAAACGAAAACGAAAACGATAAACAAAAGAATTTCAGTAATAATTTAATATACTTTGAGAACAAAATGCCAACTTTTTGTTATTTCCTTCTATTGTTTACCGATTCCGAGAAACCTAACACACGAATTTTTCTTAATATAAAATATATCATATGATTTGAACGACTTTCAAATTTTTCGTAACGCTGCCTATTGGAGGGCTTAAAATTTTTACAAATCATGTAGCATATAATCGAAGGGCCCTTTTGTTTTTTTTTTTTTTTTACACATTTGACGACAATTCAGAGCAAAAGAATATTTTCCAATGATAAAAAAAATTAGAGAACACGTCGATTTATTTTACGGATTTTTGGATAATATAATATGTCGCAGTGGCGTAAATATAAAATATACGTATAATGTAAAAAAAAATGTTATTTTATAGTATCGATGAAACTATAAACGGAATAATGACACAACAAGCAATCGCTTAGGCTAGAAATTTATTGGAAAAACACTTCAAAAATGTATAAAATTTTTAATCAATAATATCAACATAGATATTTTTTATTTTATTTTACAAATATATACGGACTGTGTCCTATTAAAAAAAGTGATATTGTGATACGTAATTATGTACGAAATCATCTTACAACCATCATACATTTGTTTGTTAGTAAATGTAAATTACTTAACTACAATCAACTAACTTAAAAATATACCTAACGAAATAAATTACAAATAAAATATAAATTACTTAACTACTACATCAAACTTAGAAATATACATAATGAAAAAAAATACAAATTAAAGATAAATAATATTGATAGAAAACGTTAAACGAAGTCAAACATATAAGTATTACCTGCGTTCATCAATATGTTAGGGGAAGAATTTAAAATATAATTTTTATTTGAGAAATTAGGGTAAAATGGTAAAGGGTTTCTAGTGTTCGGGCTATTAATTTTAAAATTAATTAGAGACAACAACTCTGGACAACCGATTGGTAAATAAAATAAAAATTATTCCAGCGAATCAATGAAATTGTTTCACTTTCAGTGATCTACACACTAGCCAAATAGATTAGTACCTATTTGTAATAGCTACGGCAGAGGACTTGTAGCATTTGCATATTTGTTTTGTTCGGTTACAAAAGTAGCAGAGTAAGAAACAAATACGTTTCATGATTTTACACGAAATTAAATTTTTTCAAGAATATTATCGATTTTTTAAGAGAAAATAATAGTATCTTATTTTTTGGGTATTTTAAGAGAATATTTATAACGTTCAAATATCGAAAAATGGTAAACGACACATTTTTATTATTACTTTTTTTTTTATTCAAGCCCTCAAATACGTAACAGTAGGCAAACGCGCATACATTATGATATGTGTCTTACCAACCAAAATACATGAATAATATTATATGACAATCATATCGTAACGTAGATAGATACTTATTACTTTATTAATGTTCATTTTCATCGCTGCGAACTTGGCCAATTGCGAACGTGTATGTCGTAAAGACTTCGTGTCTCGACGTCTCGACGAAGTGACGTTCTACAAATTCCAGAGAGAATAACAAAAGTTAAATTAAATTTCACATGCCACTTTGTTGTTTGTCGCGAGTAACTTTTTAACCAAATCAACGAAACAGCTCAGATGACGTATTAGAGATAATATTTTATACTGTATTATATTATATTATATTATATTATACCAAAAAGTAAATTTTGGTAAAATGTGTCACTTGGTGTCTTTTAATTGAACACCTGTGACCTGTGACATCGTACAATTCGATCGTTTTAAATTATTATATTTTGTCATGCCCACGAAAAGTACACACACACACACACACGCGCACACAGTCGTGGATATACATAATATTATTAGGGCTGTGGATTTTTGAGAAAATGCATTTTTTTGAACTGATTGTGAAACGTAGCTTTCTAAGCACACAATTTGAATCATGTGACAACACTTTAATTTAGCATTTTTTATTTTTTGAAATCATTTTTTTTTTTTGTATCTTTAGGTTATATTTTTCTTTTTTAGTTTATTTTCGGGAACTTTTTATAAAATACCGTCAATCTCAATCCAAACATCTTTGTTGACACCACTCACCAAAAGCATCCCACACATGGTGCGAAGTATGTTTGACTTTTTACATATACCTACTGAACATTTTGAGACTTGGAAAAGAGTAAAGCAAGTGTTCAGTACTTATGACTATAAATTTATAATTAAACTTTTGATGTTTGATACTAAAAAATTAGAATTATTAAAAGTATGTTTTTTTTTTTTGTAAACAAAGACGTCTGTTAATAAAGATTTTCTGAACTTTCAAATTTTTTACTAGTGAAAATAGTTAATTTCTTCCATTGGGAATTTATCGATCATAGAGGTTTGGGCCATATACCAGCAGTTACCTTCAAAAGTATTTTTCTAACCAATTCCCCCAGAGATTACCTATATTGATAAAATTGTACCAGTTTCCCTCAATCGAGGCTAGACAAGTCAAGTGAAATTATACTTATATACTATATACGGACACGAAACATACTTTGAACCATTGGTATTCTTCGCTCCTCGGGTCAAATACTCTTCTCTTGGTGGGTGTACGACTGTTATTACTGTTCTTTATTTTATCAACGTGCATCGCCGTATTATTGAAGAAATTATTTCTTTAAAATTCAACACATCCACCAAGAGTGTCCGACCCGAGGAGCGAAGTATGTCCCCCCGGTTTATTCGTCTACACTTTGCTTAACTCCACTCTGCTTTTGATTGAGAAAACGTCCGGTGGTCAAAGGCGAACGACGACGGTCAACAACCATCGAACCCTCAAACTTCCCCCCCCCCGCGTCTAACCTGCGCCTATTGGTCAGTGTGCACGACGATCGACGTATTATTTATAATAATAATTCGCACAAACATTGGACGCTCGCACGAGATATTATAATTCGACTACCTACCTGTGTGTAAATAATAATATACGGATTTCCGTGCACGTGAGCACCACGGTGATCGGTGTGAATACGGCTGCGATGGAGAGACGGAGAATATTATTATTATTATTATTACGTATTATAACAGAGCGTATTAAACGCGATCCCGTTAGCGAAATCCAACAACTACTTTACCGGGGCGACAGAAGTGGGAAAAGTTTTGGGTTTACCACACACAGTTTTGGCGTTTTCGCATAATACAATCTCTCTGTGTGTGTGCACTACATTATTAGAGACGCGGAGAGAGAGAGAGAGAGAGAAAGGCCGATTGTCTGTGGTCGTCGTGCGAGGTTTTTCGCTTATAAATTACACACACACACACAATACGCCTCTCGCCCGGTCCGCCGCCACGATTATTGTCGTCATTATAAACATTAGTTTTGCTCACCCCTGTATCCGGCGGCGGCGGCGGCGGCAGGTCATTAGAAACACCACTACCACTACTATTATAGTATAATACAAGAGCACATAACATAATATATATAATATATATATATATTTAGAGGTGCATAACAATAATAATTCAAGTCGGTGTATTATTATAATAATCATAGCAATAGGTTGTGGCGACGAGAGCGGTAGGACGAGACAAATGTTCTATTTTACACGACAACAAGCAGAAACGACGTGTATACGTAAAGGTAGGCGTATAAAATAGTACCTATATAATTATATTTATATATATATATATACACTATACAGTGTGATTCGTTAAACGTGCTTTTTTTTCTTTTTTGGCCGTAAAAATGCAAAAATTTGATATTTTAAACTCTGAACGAAGTGTGAAGAAGCTAGTGTTATTTTACAACGATGTTTATTTTTATTTTTTTTCTGTGTACAACTTTTCGTATGGAAATACTAATCCAAAAGTTTCGATCAGTAACTTTTTGAAACCTGATTCGCCTCCAGATTGTACTTTAGACAGGTCATTTTTTGAATTTCTCAACTCTTCATTTTTTTTTTTTTTTTTTTTTTTTTTGTAAAAAACTACCAAAAATTTCAAAAAAACGACTCGGAAACCATCATTTTTTGATCCGAATTTTATGAAAATTTAAACATAGATAGAAAATCCTATAAAAAAGATTTTGGCGCGAGAAAATTTTGGACATTTTTCTAACATTTTTTTTTTTTTCATTTGTTCTTCATATTATTAACTTCTTTCGTTCAGAATAACGTTCTACGTAAAATATGTTATACCGAATATGTATCCAAAGGAAAATTATTTTCCTTATTATTTAAATATGAATAATTCAAAAACTGTTCGTTTGAATTTTGATTTTAACACATCGAAATTCACAGAAAAACAATCCGTAGTTTAAAGGGGGGGGGGAGGGGAGAAGGAAAAATGCAATTAAAAAAAGTTTGTATCATCACCACAGGTGCCACCACTTGTGCGGGTGGCACGAAAAAAAAATTCAAAATTTTTCCATTTTTACAGCCTAAAAAAAAAAAAAAAAACGAGTGAGCATGATTAATGAATCACCCTATATAAATACATATATTATAGTACAGAGGTCGTGTCTGTTGTTGACGCCACGTATAATATTATTCATGTACACGGTTCACCCTGTGTGCACGCAAACACTCGTCAACGACCACAACACGACACGTCGAACATTAACCAGATTTGCATATCACACGAGCATACACGTACAGCATGACACGACGTGTATATAACGAGGTGTCTATATACATAACGTATATCAGGAGTGCCCTAGGATGTATCCTCTAATTTTTATTTTTATTTTTGGTGGGTGTTTCAGTTGAAAATAAAATAAAAAGGGAGACCATAATGGGTATTCTTCGCTCTTCGGGCGGGTTACTCTTGGTGGCTGCGCGTCGAGTTTAAAAGAAACGATAAAATACGATTTCTCCGATAATTAAAAACTATCCTGAGCGGAGCTTCAGTTAATTATAGACAACACTGAATTTGCCGCTTTCAGATTCATTCAATTGTCATGAACATAAATATTGTTATAAAAGACATTCAATAGATACCAATTTATTATTCTAGATGATTTAAAATTATTTTTATGTAAATCATAAAAAAAAAACGTTAACACGGATCCTAGTCTGGGTCCAGACCCCTTGGACTCCTCCCGTAAAACCGCCACTGGCTAATAATTTTCACTAATTAATTTTTGAGTTAGGTATTTAATTTTGAAAATTCAACATCTGATAATCTTATTCAAAATAATATTATGTTAACTGTGAGACCATTAATTAATAAATTAAAATTAATAAAAAAAAAGTATTAATATGGATCATCGTTAATCTATATCATTATAATGTATGATGAGTTATGTTACCATTTTATTATAGATAATTGCTTAATTTGAAAAATCTATTTTCGTCCAGTTTTTAAATTTTATAAATACTCGTATGTGCGTAGCATCCGTCAAACGTCTGCCCCCCCCCTTCCAGACGACCCATACACATGCGGATGTTTTGTTGTGAGGGGATGAGTGGGTGGGAGGGAAGCCGTTTATCATCACGCGCTCCACACCGGGGGGTCAAAATTGGGCGGCAGAAGCGGTCGGTTTCCCGTCGAAATCCATCACCGGTACCCGTCAGCCAGCTGCAGATGCGCGCTTTCGCGTCACACCAAATCCAAAAAAGCTGGCCAAAAATCGAAAGAAAAAAATAGTTTATAATTATTGGATTTTTATTTTGTATTGAGTCGGATATAGCGACGATACTCACGGAGAATAAGAGCGGTTCGGGGGAAGGGGGTATGAATAGGCTTAGCCCCTCAAAAAATGCATCTTATAATATAGTAAATGTGGTTATTGATTTCTATCTAATTGTTATTTCAAAAAAAAATAAATAAATAAATAAATAGAATGAATTACTTTTTTTCTAAGTATTAAGACAAGGAATTTAAGAAATTATTTTATAAACATTTAAATAGCAATTCATAATTGAAATTGTCTATACTCTATATATTGGACTAACATGTCTGAACTTCGACCAACTCGTTTTTAAGACATTTTCTAGGCTAATATTTTTCAAAAATAGGTATATATATTTGTTTTATTCAAGTTGTTAAAATTTGGATAAACAAAAAAAAAAAAAAAATAGTTTTTAAGGCATTTTCGATAAAATTTTGAGAAAACGTTTGAGAGAACTTCGAAAAATGACCGCTTATAAGTACCGTCTAGAAACGAATTGAGATTCGAAAATTTACTCATATGCTCCATACGAAAAAGAGTTGACGGAAAAAAATAAAAATAAAAATAAACATCACTGGAGAGACAATAGCTTCTTCGCTTCACTCATAATCTAAAACCGGGTAACAACTAGTTACGTCCCGTCCTTCAAATGATCAAACATTTTTGGGGGTACATTTATTTTGATCGGACAACAGGTACAGGGTCTATATAATTTTCTATACTTTTAAACTTCATTTTTCTTCCCATTTTTACGCGTGATCGACTTACACACGTGATTTTCATTTCATTCGGTGTAGTAAAAATTAAAACGCAAACAAAAGTGTTTATTGTGATTCATTCGCGTTGAGAATTAATATTATATTCTCGTCGGTGGCGCAGTCGGTGTACAGATGCCACTCGGGATATTATTTAATCGCGGTATTTTGGTACAAAAAAAAAAAAAGAAAAAAAAGACGCTGTCATTTTATTCGACAGTGGACACGATGATAATATTATAATATTCAAAGGACACATTGTACTAAAACGTCAATTTAATGTAATAATACGCCGCCATAAACCTATATTTTGATTGTCAACTGTCGTTATGATATTATTAATCGGGCAACGATTACACGTCATTGTTGGTCGACATAAACGACAAATAATTTGGACTCGGATATAGTACGACGCGTCCAAAAACCCGGGTCTAATTTGGATTTAAAACATTAAACCTTTTTTCGTAGTTATCTTCGGGACTCGATATGCATGCAAGACTTGTTCGTTTATTTGTGAAAGTGTTGTTGAGTCACAGTTATTATTAAAATGACTTTTTACAATGATGTTTATATTTTTTTTTCTGTGCACAACTTTTCGTATGGAAATACTTGTCCAAAAGCTTCGATTCAGTAAATTTTTGAAACCGGATTTGCATCTAGAAGTATCTGTTACTTCCGGTACTTTAATGAGGTCAATTTTTTGAATTTCCCAATTCTTCATTTTTTTTTTTTTTTTGGAAAAAAAAAATAATAAAATAATATGAGAAAGATTTTGGCGCAAGAAAATTTAGGAAATGTGAAAAAAAAATTTTGGACATTTTTCTAACATTTTTTTTTCTTATTTATTTTAGATTCTGAACGAAGTGAAGAAGCTTATGATTTTACAATGATGTTTATTATTTTTTTTTTTTTCTCTTTCTGGAAACACTTTTTCGTATAGAAATACTGTACAAAAAGTTTCGAT
>JAIPRM010002156.1:0-32179 GCA_025469315.1 Stegophylla sp. TES_Ste_2020 | reverse complement strand
GTCTTATATGAAGTTAAGTTCCGCTTAGAATTGATATTTATCGAAGAAATTATTTATCGTTTCTTTAAAATGTATCACATCCACCAATTTTTACCCGATAAATGAAGAATACTCATGGTCAAGGCCGTAACTGAGGGTCCAGTCCCCCTGAAACTTGGAAAAATTGACAACTCGATAAAAATATATAATTTAACAAGCAAAAAAAAAGTCATTTATAATGTAAAATAATTAACAACAAAGTTAATGGATAATTATGCATCTCAGGTTAACAAGCAAGTATTGGCAATGCATTTATAACAAACATTGGGTTTGAAAATTTAGGGGGGACACATTTTTAGATAATATTGTATTTAGACCGTTTTCGTTATAATAATATTTCCTTTATCCGCTCCTCCCCTTATCAAATCGTTTGTTATAAACTAAAATTTATTTACATTTTAAACTTATTGTATGTTTCGACTTAAATATTATCAGTTTTACGAAAAATCATCTTTCACTGTTCACGAGGCTCATTCTATGCTTTGAATTCGGGAACATCATTAGACGTTAAGTCATTCTAGCTCCTTTGAAACACAAAAATGATGAAATTTTCGTACATAGAGATGGTATGTTAGCACGAGGGAGGGGGATATAACTCATAAGTCGACCCCCCCCCTGGAATACGACCCTTTGTCACCCTAGTTTAAGAGCGCGATTCTCGTTTTACACGCGTGAGGTCCAGCGTTCGAATCTCGGGCTGTCCAGAAATTTTTTATGCGATTATTTTCCGCGACCGTTTTTGTTCACGCCTCCGTTGTTGCCACTCTCATTATGTTCCGTTGGCGAGAGTGGCAAAGCGATGACCTGTGCTAATTGAAAACGTTTCGCGACCATCAATCACCGCGGCCTGTTGGTCTAGGGGTATGATTCTCGCTTTGGGTGCGAGAGGTCCCGGGTTCAAATCCCGGACAGGCCCGAAAACCAATTTTTTTCGCAATTTTTTTTTAACAGACTGATTCTCTGCACACGCACGCGCATAATTTGCTGCACCGTTTTGTTTTTTAATTCGTCCGCAAGAGTGGGAAAACGATGACCTGAGCCAACCGAAAACGTTTCGCGACCACCATCACTCACCGCGGCCTGTTGGTCTAGGGCAGTCTTTTCCAAATTTTTTTTTTAATGTGTTTAAAATCTCCCGCCGCCGCTCTCCCCCCTTGAATTAATTTTTTTTTAATTAAGTACCTTTTTTTAGTCCATATATTTTTAAAGTCAAATAAAGCCACAGCTCGATCAGTGACCCTACATATATATATTTTCACTGGAAGACGTTATGAGTAATGTAAGCTTAAAAAATGTGTTTGGATCAATTTTTTTTTAAAATCATTTGTGAATAACATCAATCATTTTACAAATTATATTTACCAAGACACGAAAATCTAAAAATAGGATTTCTCTATTTTATTTTTTTCTCTTAAAAAATTATTTGTAAAAATTGAACTGTAAGTAAATTAAATACACAAGTTTTTGTGTTATTACTTTTTTTGATTCTTTATGAATATTATGATATAATTAAAATAACTAATGATAATAATATTATTAAACTGGAAATTGAAATTGAAAGTTGAGTAGTTTAAATTTTAAAAGTCGCATCTTGCTATAGTAACAAATAGGAAAATAACAATATATAAATATATTTAATATTAAATAAAAATGATAAATATTATTTTACTGAAAAGGTTAAAATAAAAATAAAATTTTAAAGGACTATTGGTTGCAAAATGGATAGGTACAAAGCAATAACCAATATTAACACAGTATAAAATTGTAACATTTTTTTTTAGACGATGGGAGAGCTAATTAATAACGTAACTGACGCAATTTCAAGGTGGTTTTTTTCTTCTACCGAAATTCGATCAATAATAATCCAAGCGGACGATTGTCATATTGTGGCACCTCCTTAATTCTTCTAACATTTACTCTAACGTACGAATACTGCTTTTGATTTACGTTTACGAAGGTATTTTTTATCATTTCAATAATAATGCCCTCGAGCTACATCGAAAAAAAATACAAAATTTAATCGAGTGCTGTTGTTTTTGTTATTTATATAATATGTAATTGTCTAGTCTTATATATTAATACGACGTCTGTGCCGAACAAAAAAAGGAAATTTTCGTCGGCTCAGCCTTACATTTGGTTCACCCGTTTGTGGAGGGGGGGGGGGAAACAGAAATACGAACCGAAACGATGACGCCCCCGCACGACGACGACGTATGCAAATTTTACAGGGCACAAAAACCACCCAACACCGTCGTCGTCGTTATTTCGTGTCACCCATACTCAGGCGCGAGCATTTGCATGTGACGGGGGCAAATTATATATACATATATATTTCAAATAAGATATATTATAAGTGTACGCTGTGAAATATATATATATATATATATATATATGTACCTAACCTAACAGCAGCAGCAGCAGCAGTATTATTATTATTATTATTATATGCAGGTTTTGCCGTGTAGAGCAAAAACAATAGAAATTCCGTGTTTGCGTTCGGAACTAATTTACGAAATACCCCCGAGGGGAAGTATTTCCGCGTACACGCTGCTCACAATACACACAAGGAATATAATAATATACATGTATACACACACGTACACGAAACCTATAACGGGACAACACATCAAAGGCATCGCAGCACACCCATTAACCCTTTCTGTCCGTCCGCGCGCGCGTGTGTGTGTGTGCGAACCGTTCTTTAGAGTCTACATCGGGCGGCAAAGTTACTGGCAGCCCTTCTTCACACGATCAATTCCGAGCTAAAATTGTATAAATAATAAAAGTGTACTAATCAAAATTTATAAATAAGTATCGGTTATTATTAAGTCGAGGCGATCGTGAGTTACGTTCCTAAACGACCGACAAAAGTCATCAAAAAACGTCACGAATGTTATGATATTTATTTAATCAAAATTTAGTGCTGACACGTCTATTTGAAAGCGAAAAAAGGTTTTAAATTCTTTGCACCACGGATGCTCTTCGTTCCTCGGGTAGGATGATATCTTGGTGGCTTTACTGAATTTTAAAGAAACGATAAGACATTTCTTCAATAAAACGAATATAATATGCAATTAATAAAAATAAATCAATTGGTTTCTATAACATTTTCCAAAGCAACCAAATAAACAATCAGAGCACAATAAAATAACGTGAAAACGTATTATATACTGTCACTCTTTGAAAAAATTAAAATTTCAAAAGTACCTTCTAGAGGTGAAGAAAGTTACAGGTAGAAACTTTTGAACAAATATTTCAATACCGAAAAATGTTTAAAGAAGAGGGGAAAATAAACCTCATTATATTATTATAAGTTTCATCGTTCTGTTCAGAATCTAAAATTACAAATTACATTTATTCTATTACACATTTTACATTCTTAATATACCTATTTTGAAACTAAAACTATTATTATTATTATTATTATTATTGACTATTTGTTCCATTTGTATCTAGTAACTAAGTCTATACTTACTATAAGAGTAATTTTTAAATCATTTCTAAATAATTAAATTGAATTTACTATGTATAAATGCCAATATGTATAAGTATTTAATATTTTTTAATAAAACAAAAAATATTATGTTGACAAATGAGCTGTCAGATAGAATGCCAAAGAGATCGTAGATAGCCCTGATCACGAGATTGTCGTGTGTGTGTGTGTGTGTGTGTGTGTGTGTGTTTACAATGAATGTACTCGTATCGGACATAACAAATAGATAAATCCGATAACACAGGAAACAGAAATGTTTTCCATAATAAATTAATCGAATACGCCGAAAACACCGATGTCGACGCGTTGTATATAATTATGTTATACATCGAGCACAAGTTTTGTGTACTCGTTATTAGGACGTTTGTCTGCAGTTGAATTCGTGTGTAATTTATCGCGTATAAAAGCGACAGTGAAATAACCACAAAAAAAAAAATATATATATATATTAAATGTCAGAGGACGAACGCGAAACGCGTGTTTGGCTCGTGTTGTGGCGTATAAATTCAACAGAATTAAATTCTAAAAAATATACGATGCAGTACGATTGCGATTTTATGGTAATATTCGTATAATAAATACACTCTTATAATATTATTATTATTATCAGTCGAGTGAGAACGATAATTGGAAAGAAAATAATATACGGCATTATCACCATCATAATTCGGAATTTATTACCACACTTTTACCTGAGGTAATAAATAATAAATGGCACTTACTGTTATTACTTTAATTTGTGTACATATTATACGAATGTGTGGAATATTTGTACTTATAAAAATATCACGAATAGAATGAGGGGACTTTGTAGACTGTATAAAACTATGTAATAAAAAAAATGATAATAATAATTTCAAATGACGCGAGGAAGCACCTACCTAAGCTATTTAGATAAATGAAAAAAGCCCCACGAAAAAATATCAAGTACGGAGGTATTAATTTTGTGTTTTTTTTTTATTACAATACACTGAACAGGTTGAATTTGTTTTAATATATTCTAAAAATGTTATAATTTCATCAAATACATAAAACTATAATATAAATAAAAAATAAAAACAATAAATGCGAATGAAAAATTAATATAAAACAACTGTTTCAAAACTTTACCGTTGATGGCCAATCGATAGCTTGTGGATGGCAATAATATTTAGAAAGTAATGTTGAATTTTACTTTAAATTCTGTTTTATAGTCCAAATGTTTTTTTTATTTTTTTTTTTTAATAAGTATTGTTATCTGTAATATTAGAGTTACATCGAGCAATTCAATATTTTCAAATTAAAAAACGTCACATTTATTTTTTCAAACAATTTTGCCATTATTGAAACGTTTGATTTTTTCTAAAAGTGTCAATGATCACGTTGGCAAACTCATCGTCCATCAATATCAGAAGTTTTGTCTATTGAAACTCGATTTTTTTTTTTTTTTTTTTTATTGAACACACAATCGAATGTTTTCAATCGTGCTCAGGTAACATTAAAAAAACAAATTTTTAAATGCGTTTCACAAAATATTACATAAAAGCAAAAAAAAAGGGAAACCACAAAAAGAAGAAAACCCTAGAAAACAAAATTAAATTCCGTGCCTTTTATTCTAAATGATAAAAATCGAATTCACATTAAAAAAATTGACAAATAATTTTGAATCATTCTGTCGTCTAAGCAAAGAAATATCGCTTAAACGTTTCGTTCCTTCAGGATTTCATTTATTTTTTCATACAATTGTCAATGTTTATCACGCGAAAAAATTGCCCACACGCCGACTCGTTGTACGGATTGAAGTAATAATATTATTGTCATTAAAATAAAATAATAATAATAATAATAATAAATAAATTATTACGAATTTAAATTGATGTGTGTCGAAGTGTGTGTTATTATAGGTGTAAGGAAAACTTTTAAAAACCGTTTATTATTTTATCTTACAACATAATGTTCGTATTATTCTGATGTGTGCAGAACATTAATAATAATTAATCCGAGAAGGCGAATGTAAATAATAATAATCGTTACCTGTACGGCAGGAGATGAGTTCCAAAGTTATCATGTTAATACATATAAGGCCTAAAAGGCCAAGATCATTAAAGCGGAAAATGAGTTCAAAATTCGAGCGGAGTGTTCTCGAATTTAAGTCGATAATAAGTAAACATACGCGTAGTATGGTATTTCAGAGATATTATATAGGTATTATTCCGTGAGATATTTTGTTCCCTTCGGAATATTATTTGTTCCGTTTTGTGGATAATAATATGATCCTTTCAAACATCAAACAAATCAATTAAGGGTCAATAACAATACTAAATGGAAACAAAATATTTTCTTGAGATCCTCTAAGAGAAAATTTGTTTTATTTTATGGATTATTAATTGATTCTTTCAAAAACATAAATAGTGGACATTTTTTTTTTTGTTGCGTGAGTAATTTGTTCTCTTTTGAGGAATTTCGCACTGTTTTGGGATACCCGCCATTAATTTCCATTTTTTTTTTTTCAAAAAAAAACATTATTATTATTATTATTTTTATAAAAATAATAAAAAGAATTAAAATTTGATACAAAAGTGAACACTGAAAAACGAATTTCACCAACCAATAAGACCACACATGATCTTGAAATCGTGATTTTCTGTGTGTTTAAAAATAATTTCGAGTGCATTTTCGAGGTTTTTTTACTGCAAGTAAGTCAAAATCCTAATTAAAAGTTATTATACGCATTGTATTTGACGTTTCCGAATCCCGGTTTTCGAGCTCCTACAGGGAGGGGTTGTGGGGGGAGATATTAATACGAGTGATATTCTATCGCATTTTATTTATTCGCTCTTTTTTTTTTTTCTTTTTTGTCCACTACCAAATTATCAAATCGAATTAAATTAACGTGATTGTGGGCTTACCTGTGTAAACATATAGTCCACAAAACAACACAACGTGCGTGTTTGCATAATATCACAGCACGGAGTGTACACTTAGCATCACAATTATTGCTGCCAGACTTTATTTAAATATTTAATTTTTGGTGACATCCAATTTGCAATACGATTTCCGTCCGTCGAATCTGAATCGGCATTATTGTTGTGCGCAGACGGCGAATGTTTGGAAAATAGGTATATCTGTGTGTGTGTGTATAATAATTATACATTGCTTTGCAGTTGTTTTATTAATTTTCAACTAAATATAATTTTGTTTTTGTTGTCGAAAGTATGTCGTCAACACGATTCGAACGGTAAACAACTGCTACGGTTACTAATAACAATTTTCAATTCATTAATAATGGCAAATAGACTGAATATTATAGTTAGACAGACCATAAAATAATAATAATAATAATATTAAGTAAAATGAAGAATTTCATGGCTAACACGGAAAATGACAATATGTATTTTTGTTCGTATCACAAATGTCATAACTTTACTCGTACCTCGTAAATTAATGGATATATTATAATAAAGTAGTGACAATTTTAATTATATATTTGACTAATAATGCAGTTTATTGAGTAAAATAATAAAATTAAAAATTAAATCGAATATTCCAGCAAGTGTATTCATTTTGAATTTACATTTTATGATTAAGTAAAATAATTTATTATTATTAGTGTTATTAATACCGTAAATACTATATTTATTTAAGAGTTATTCACAAAAGATGCATGCAAATCTTATGCAATAAGTAAAAAACACTGCACCGTCTATCACTTAATTATAACTTTGTGCCGTTATGCGAGAGTCAGAATATATTTTATTACTCTATTATCATCATTTATAATAATAATAATAATAATAATATATTGTAACAATATAGTACACAAAATATATTAAATAAACATGCCGTAGGATCATCCAATAATCAATTTATAATATAATATATGGTATTTCAACGGAATACAATATTTAAAAGTAAATAATTAACAAATTAAATACAAGAGAAAACAGTGTTACTATAATATATCTCTCATAACTGTTGGAAATACCGAAATTACTAATTTTTTTACACGATAAAATAACTCGTTTATTTATTGGAATTTAAAAGAGATCAAATTCACGCGATTACGTTATGCGATTAATTAAAAATTGTTTTTATTCCTGTATTATAACATAATATAAGCAGAAATCGACTAAAATGCCGTTCACGAGTTCAAGTAAAAAAATCGAACCTTAAACTCAAAATAAATTAAACACCTTTATTATATACCAGTGTTAAACAAATAAATCAAATGTTTTTATTATTTAACACGTTTTCAAGCAATCGAAATGTTTTAACTTTTTAACAAGATTATTTACAAAATGTAATAGATGTTCGACAAATTTTTAATCTATGGTCAAAGCGCACAACACCAAGTGATAAATTTTAATGCAACTTGTAAAATACACACTCACACACACACATACCCATACAAAGATTATTTAAATATTTACGACATATAATTTCTATTTTAACTTACTAATAATTATTTTACGCTAGTTTTCACATCTAGCATGCATACAAAAAAATAATCACAGAAAACATATGAAGTAAAAAAGATACATAATTGTAAAAATACTAACTTATTCGCTCCGCTCAGAATCTAAAAGATGTGAACGCAGTCAAAAATCAAGAAAAACTAATTGAAATATTAATAGTATTCAAGAAAAATTACTCATAACGTTTAAACGTATCCCAATCTATTTTAATATCGATTTTTTTTTTTTTTTTATGTAATTTTTCGTTTGAATTTAAAAGACCCATCAATGCACATGTCATACTTAAATATTTCAAATTGAAAATCGAACATTTAGTATTTTTACTGTTTATGAATTCTATAACAGCATAATATTATTAATATTACGTGCAGATAATCGGAGAGTTCATTTTAAAACACGATTTTATCAAAGGATATTAAGCGCAGTTCGTAGTTAATGCGCTGTTTAAATTTAAATCAATATCGTACTCGGTTTTCGGTACGCTAATTTATTTATTACCTAAAAAGCATTTGAAATTAACCGCCGTGGCGTGCAATTTAAATTTTAAATCGTGTACGCGGCGAACGTACGTCTTCTCCACGTATGTGCTTTCCTCGAACGCGGAATAAAATGAATAGCAGCTTTCGCGCAGCTTAATTTTCACTCTGCGCATTCATAATGTATTATAACTACTAAAACTCGCGGCGGACGTATGGGCAGGAAATAGAATAATATATAGTCGATAAACGTGATATAGGGTAAAGTGTACAGTAAGTTTATTGGCACCCTTTAGAAAAGCGTATACGTATATTTTGTTTCCATGATATTTCACACTTAAACATTGTTGAAACTCGCATTATCATTTTCAATGATGAAAGCAAATTGACACCTTTTTTACTGTAGAAAAATATACACACTATTAATTATTGTAACAATATTATCAACGTTTGTACATAATACAAATGCGAATTATTCCGATAACGGCATGAAAGGTCAAAGCGAGCTGTTGATATGGACAAAACTCGTATTATACGATGTACAGGGTGCTTCTCGGAGACAAAACGATATTGTGCAAGTGTTTGAGCTTTAAGGAACACTACCGTTTTTTTCCGAAGTTGCTAAAACGGTAAAGAAAGGAAAAGCGAGTCGAGGGGTAGTTTTTGGAATTGAATCCATCCCAAATTTAAATCGATTTACAAATTAAAAATATGTATATTATGCGAAGAGGACACTTGTAATTTTGTAAATCTGATTCGTCCGATGGTGATGTATAAAAAGAATAGTTCACGCTTTGGAAAACGAATCAATCATTACTTCAATCAAACGATTCTGAGCTGAGTTTCAGTTTATTCAAGACAATATTACCTACTTAAAAATGATAAAGTTTGTTATTATTACAAAATAAAATATTTTTCACTTGCCCTGTGTCATACCAAAACATTACTCGTATTATTGTTTATATATATATATATATATATATTTAAATTTTCATTAAAGTTTGAATGAAAAAAAAAAGTTATTAAGGCGTTTTTATCAAATGTTGGGTAGTTTTTCCAAATTTTGGAAAAAACCATTGAGAATTTCGAAAAATGACCCCTTAAAAGTACCATCTAGTAGTAAATTCCTGTATAAAAAGTCACTGTTCGAGACTTTTGGACAAGTATTTCAATGCGAAACTGACGGGCTATGAATTTTCAGGGAGGGAAATTATTGCCCACCGCCCATAATACAAACGCTACACTATTATAACGAAATTATTAATACCCATAAAATATACACCGCAACAATCGGTATAATATAACCGGTTGTCCGTGGACGGCGGCGCTCGTGCCGTTTATGAAATCAAAATAATAATAATAATAATAATAATAATAATAATATTTCCGTCGGCCGAGACTTAATGTTTCGTGAATAATTCGTTGTTGTCGTTGCGGGTTGACGGTAAGGAAATGATTGTTATTAATGACCGTCGGCCGCCGCCGCCGCCGCCGCCGCCGATGACCCCGTACTTACGTATAATGTTATTATCATTATCGTTATTATTATTACGCGGGGGGGGGGCGTTGTGTTGTGTGCACGCGCGCGTAAAAATCGTTTGGTCGTCGGACACGGGAGGAAATAGGGGTTGACCACACGCAGCACACCACCCCCCCCTCCCCGGCCAAAGGCCAGAGGTCAAGGGTCGCGCGCCTTGTACCCGCGCGGATGACCGTCGTCCATTATCCTCGACAATATTATACATATTATTATTATCATTATTATATTAATATTTACATATTATACACCACACCCCGTAAACACCAGTCGCCCCCGGGGGGTGTGTGTGTAAGACGTGAAATTTATTACTACTCTCGGACAACACGACACAGATAGAGAGAGGAACGCAATTTTTTATAATATCGCTATTAGCGTTTTTTTCTCCCCATATACACGACGTATACGGGCTATTGAATCGTAATGACGACGCGCGCCTCCCTCCCCCCCCCGCCGCCGAGGGTAAGTGCTCATCGGTTACCTTAAATAATAACAATAATAATAATAATAATAATAGATGTGTCCTCGTAAACCCTTGCGACGATAAATTTCGTCGTCACGTGTCGTGGCTTCAAAATTCCCAAAGATTTTTACCCCTCCTCGGTATCACGGCGGTGCTTTCCCCCTCAAGTATTTTGAAAATTAGTTATTTTAGTTATTATTTGATTTCTCTGGTACTGTTTTTTTTTTGTTTCCACGTATATAATTATTTAAATATAATATTTATAGGAATATTTTTGTTCGTCAGATATCGACAAGAAATATCATCGGCAGAGCTAGGATTTATAATGCAACAAAAAAAAGTTAAAATATGCAAAAATATGCAAAATAAATTAACCACCATAAGATTTAACACGATGTGAATCGTGGACATGGCAAACAAAAATACCTTAATCAGAAGTAGCAAAAAAAAACATGCTAATGCATATAAATCCTAACCCTTATTATCAGTATCCATAAAGTAAGTTTTTTACACGATAGTATCAGAAAAAAATATCATACCATTTGGGATAAGATTTATGATAACGATTATTTTTTATGTTGTTATAAAATTGACAAATTATAGTAGAAGTCATGTACGATATCGCAAGAGAGAAAATATTATTTGAAGTGTGTTTTATGACTTTTATGGAAAACTTTATAACTTTGCTCGCATTTATGTCTAACTAACTTAAAAATATCTCAAAGTTCATTAGTCAACTTTAATTTTTACTACCGTGAATAATTAGAGCTAAGATGAAACTTTTTTAATTCAAGGCTTTATTCTTTGTTATAGAATTTGACTTATGTCTTGTTAAATTCGATGGTACAAATTCAATACTGCATTTTTTGAATTTTCTCGCTAATTCTTGGTTATACAGTAATTTTTTAGTCATTCTGGTGTAATTAATGCATTCTTCTACTTTTTGTAGATATGCTTGCATTTTTTCTCAAAAAATTTACAATTTTACATACTTTACACATTTCGTTGATAAAATCGAACATAGTAAGTTACTGCGGAGGCTAAGAGCGTGAAAATAAACAGCAAAAATAAAAATTATATTTTAGCCTTTTAATAATTTCTTCATTCTTTTTTAAAATTAAAGCGGGATTTAAATTTTGATTTTATTACATCTCCTGTAGTAGTTATTATTATTATTATTATTATTATTTTGTCAGACCTATACAAATAATTATATTGCGCTTAAGTAAATTTTTTTGGTTTTTTAGTTTCGAACGAATTCCATGCTCGTGAATTTTTTTAGAACACTTCAGTCGAGCACAACGGACATTAATCGGTTTTTTAATTTTTAAAACACAACTCTGAAGATGTGTTAAATTTTCCACTTCGTCAACACGTATTAACAATCTCGTACAATTGACTAGTTTACGTCCGTGCGGGTCAGTGGCGCACATCAAGAGGTTCAGGAGTGTCGATTGACACCCCCGTGAAAATCGGTGGGTGGTTCTAGTCGGACTTGGAACTTATTTTTATACCTATTTTTTTATTATTTATAGCATCTTGAAAAAATTACATAATAAAAACAAAATTTTTATCATTTTTATATACTCAAATTTTATAGGCGAAATGGGTGATTTCCTAAGAATTTATATTTTCGACACCCCTGTGAAAATTTCACTGTGCGCCACTGGTTCGACGTTATAATAATATGGGCATTTCATTTTTTATTTTTGTTTCTCCCACAACGCGACCGGGGCAAAGGCTATATTGCGACGTGTGCGCTCGTACACGGCGCGTTTTCGGATATATCCATCCCCGCCCCGCCGACGCGTCCCTTCGTCGTCGCACACATCCCTTCGACCCTTACGTACGCCACGCAGCGCTGCCGTATCCCCCCGGACATCCGTCGACTTCCGCCGCCGATGCTGTGCCAATATATACACACTATACTACCCCACGCGCGCGAGGGTGGTGACCATGGCGACGGCCGTACACTCACCGTGTGTGTGTGTGTGTGTGTGTGTGTATATCTATGTGTGTATGGATTTATATAATGCATATAGATATATATATATTATATTTCTAAGTATTTATGAATGCGCGTGTTTTTGACCGCGGGGGACGGCAGTCCGCCATTTTATTTTCCATCACGTCCTTGCATTTACGTGCTAGCATCTCGCCACCGCCGGCCACCCGGGTGAAGTGATCATCCACTTTCAGCTAAAAAATATTCACTCTTATTTTTTCGGCCATAACTGCCCTTTTTTGACCAAAATATGATATATTTTATACCTTTTCCGTCGTCCCCTGCAATCCCATTTCGGTCTGCAATATATTTTTTTTTTGTTAAAATACAAACTATTCACCACTAGAAACATCTAGAAACCTCTTCCGATAATAACCGTTCACATTTTTACGCGTAAATTGTAATATAAGTGACATTAGGTGTATTACTTTCATATTTTATAATAATTAGGGTTTTATAATCATTTCATGGAATCAGTTTCTTCGAATATATTTTCATTTATGCGAGAATAATAAAATACCAAAATCAAAAAATGGTTTGTATTGTCAAGTAGTAATTTGAAATTATAAATTAAAAATTGCCTTGACTGATTTTACCAAAAACGTAAATATAATTAGACTTATTCATATAATATGAGTAAACTTGTAAAACACAAAAACATTAGATATTTTTTATTAGTTCTATGTCTATTCCAAAAATTAAACCTTTTTAAATTGATGGATATCTTTTTTTTTAAATTTCCATTTCTTTTGTTCATGATAATGAGTAAAAATTTCAAGTTCCAGTATACTATTCGTATTGGGGTTAAGACTAATAACGACTAAATTTACAGAAAATTTACAACTTTAGTAGTATAATCAGCTCTGATTGATAAAATATCACTAAGAAATAATAATACCATCTGAGTACCTATTGGAAAAAAAAATAAATGTTTCATAATGTTTCATTGAAATATTTTAGGAAGTAGTCTCACACAACAGTTGTATACTACCATACAATTAATGTTTTTCGCATAACACTAGTAAGCCGTCTGACCACACTTTATGTAAATCAAATCAAAACGAAAATTACTTTCCACATTTGTATTTTTCTAAAGTTTTAGTAACAAGTATTCGTACCTAGGTACTACACGTGTTATTATAATTTATGGCACTCGATTTATCTACTGCAAAAGTATTTACTAATAATATGATGTCGATCGATAATCGATAAGAGTGTTTATACTTAATTTATCGATTAATCTGGTTTTAAATTTCTCGAAATTCGAGTAAATTAAAAATCGATTGGCGATTCGTGCGTTTGCCATAATACCTATTCACCGTTGTCGTAGAATTTTATAGTGGTGGTACTTATAACAATACACGGGTACAAAATCAAAGGGAAACGATAAATTCAAAAGTTTAAATCGAAGTTGATTCTTTAGGAATTACAAAAAACAAAAAAGGTTGAAATCGTATACACAATTTTCATTCCTGCACCTCGACGCACTTAAGTCAAAAAAAAAAAGTTCATACTATAATAAAAATCGAAATTGTTTTCCGGGTTGAGTCCGGGTAAGGGAATCTCTTATTTCCCCCTCCCCCTTGTGTAGTTTTATTATAATATTTTTATATAATCGCAATAGTGCAGGTGGGTACTATAATCGCGGTAGCCAAGAGAACATTCGCGTTATTTCGGCTACTATTGTGTGTTAATGACTGCAGCCGGTACGCCACAGCAGCAACACCTGCGCATTTTTTATCGTTTATCGATTACGACCCAAAAGGTTTGGATACGTTAAATTATCAACAGATTGTTTTCCAAACAAAGTGCTTAAGTAATTACTATAAAAATACGAACGCTTTTAGCCTGATTTGTACGGGCTATCCCGCAAAGTCTGATTAATAACTAATTTAATATGTTAACACGTTTATAATATAATCAAGGCGTATTTCTAGTGACGTTATTTTAGGGGTTGCAATGAAGTTTGCAAAATTGGTTTTGTGAAAATGAGGTTTACAAAATGTTACACTATTTTTAGGAGTTTCTGCGTCATGCGCTATAAAAGACTAAAAAATAGCTACTTGGCTTGTAGAAATGGATAGAAAATATTATTTTTTGAGTCTTGAATTCGATATGAGATGAGGAAACACAATAGATTTTCTTATTATACCGTCGGCGGCTGCAAAACCAACAGAACCGACTCACAAACTGACACACGAGTATATTATACTAGTAAAAAGGGTGATTTCATAAACACATTCATTCTAATCAGAAGTATAACCCAAGCACGTAGTTTAAGGGTTGATTGGTCTGCCCAGTACCTTTAACAATTTAGCCACTTCGAATATTTTTTTAGTTAACTATAATACTGGCTTTCTGTGTCTTTATGAAATGGTCTCGTTCGTTTCGCATCTCGTCACAACGAACATTTATTTTTAAACTTTTTATTTTTAACTTTTACATATGTTTTTTAAAACAACGATTTTACACGTTCAATAATTATGAACTATGTTTTTTTTACAGAATGAAAAGGACAACTCGAGAAGGTCACGCTTTAATGACGCGTGATCTCTATGGACTACGGTTATGTTATCGGACTTGGTAATTATTTCAACTCCTTATTAAAGTATCATAGCATCACAAAACATGTGCACCTCCTTAAAAGAGACTAAAGAGGGATATTTACGACTCCCTGAATATATATATATATATATATATAATTTTTTTTTTTAATCGACTGAAAATACAATTTTTAACCAACCGTATAACAATTTTGGTTATCAAAATTGCAGCATAATTATTGATCATAACATATTTATTCATATAAAATTTAATATTCAACAACAATCGACAATTTATTTATTTATTTAATAATAATATATGCCATACAGCTTTTAAATACAATTTTTAAATGATGGTAGAATTTTAAGTAATGTTTACAATTAAAAAGGACAAAGTATGGTAAACAGTATTTGAATAATTGACAAAAATTAAGAAGAAAATAACAATTTTTAAAAATTTACAAAAAAAAAGAAGGAGGGTTCCAAATTTGCTATTCGCATACAGCGAGAAAGTGGTTGGTAACTGAATAATTTGTATGAGAACAGATTTAAACTTTACCCCTCGAACAAATGTATATGCAGTCACCCATATACAGAGATAAAAGACAAAATGAGTGCCCCATGACCTAGCAATTATTGTGTTTTGTATGAATATTTTGTATTTAATTGTGTATCAAAAGTCCTAAGTCACAAAATTCGCAAGTACTGAATACCATTTCATGTTTAGCTAATTTTCACAGCTCCGCTCGAGTCAGGCCGAATCTTTTTCGTTTCGAATTCAGAAATTCACAACATGTTGATTTCTACATTTGAGAAAGAAGACCAGTTAGAGTTACAAACCATGATTTTTGTAATTTTTTTTTTTCACATTATCCTCGTTTGACCTTCAGATATGCCACTGAATGTGACTACGATCGAGACGTGGTGAAGAGTTTATTTAGGCATTCATTTTTTTTTTTTTTTTGATGTTATTGTTCTGTGTCGTTCGAGGAAAATAATTTTACTTCCGTTTGATATCAATAAACATTGCATAACAAAACCGAAAACAAAAAGCCAAAAACAATCTATATCACCTTCAAAAAACAATAAAAAAAAAAAAACTGGCAAACCTGAGTGACCAAGTAGTTTCTGAGATCAGCTGTTGCCGACAATTGTTCGATTTCACACATTTTATTGAGTTTGATACATATTTCGTAAGTCTCAAACTCGTGATAATAATTATTATTATTATTATTACGACATCTCAGCGCTACTTTATTATCATTATTATTATTATTATTATTATTATTATTACACTTTTTCCGAGTTCAACACGTAGTTGTACCCCCGGCTTCTTCTGCCACCGTCGTCGTCGTCGTTTGATGACGGAATAATTTCGCTCGTATTATTATTATTTTTTTTTACTTTTTCTCTCTTTTCCTAACTCTCTTCTACCACCCGCTCATCGTACAACCCAACTGTTGCGCTCACCCAATGTCTACGTGTATATTACGTAATTTATCGTCCGAAATACAGTCGAAAAAGTTCTTTGCCCAAGCGGCGGCGGCGGCGGCACATGTATGAAATATTACGTGTATTACAACGAATATCGTTTTCACTGTTCCGTCACACTCCCAAAAACTGGTGCGGACGATTTGAGTTTGCAAAATGCTCCACAATTACGGCCCGAATGTATATAATATGCTGAAAAAATGTATTTTCAAAACGATTTTATTATTATCAATGACCTTTCTAAAGTATCAATTAGAGGCAAATCTGGTTTCAAAAAGTTGCTGGTCGAGACTTTTGGACAATAATTTTCATACGAAAAAGTGTTTACAGAAAAAAATAAAATAAACATCATTGTAAAAACAAAAGCTTCTTTACTTTGTACAGAATCTAAAAAATATCTCGTAAATTCTCTCCTTATTTGTAAAAAAATTTTTAAGTTGCGCAAAAATGCAAAAAAATGCAGAATTAAAATTAGTACAATGTATACTATTCATATAGAGTTAATTTTTTGTACTCAAAACTTTTCGATTAACAGTGTTTGGACTCATCTAGAAGAAAAAAAAATATCTTTTTTAAATATTTATCATAGATAAAATTTCCACTTAGTTACGTGTATTTAGATTAATAAATTTATACTTTTTCATAGAAATATAATATTGTTTTTATATTTATTTAATACATATCTATCGTGACATCAACCATTAACAATTTATTTACAATGAATAATTTTTGATGGTCATAAAAACATTTCTACTTTATTTTTACAAAATATTATATATTATACATATTCTCAATGGACAAGCTATATTTTAATTTGTATACAATATTTATCCAGTAAATTGGTTTTGAAATATTTTTATCAAGTCTTATTTTTACCTCGGCACCTTTACCTATTGTTTTGATTTTTATCTTTATCTAGTTGAATATTTATTTACTCCGGCAATGTTTTGTTTGTATCTAAATAGATTTTTGGGACATTATCTTTATTCAGATAAAAAAAAAAAAAACTAATCCCAACAGTGTCTATAAACAAATTAGGCGATGATCAACAACAGTACACTCTTTAAAAGCTATATTATCTATATTATCTGTCGACGCGTTAAATTAAACGCGGTTTTATATAGGTATTATGTTCAATTATTATTAGTGACTACACTTCGTCCGCCCATTATAAATCGAGTGTCTGCTCACACACCGTCGTAAACCACCAAAATATTACACGGAATAATTGGCCCCGCTGCCGGGTATGTAATATTATTATTTTCGTAGCCCGGGGAGAGGAGAGGCTATATCGACGTTTTAGAACCCGGCCAAGACGCGCGTGGCCATCAATTACATAAAATGATAATGCGCGGGTGGGGTGGGGGGGGACCGCGAGGATGCTGGAAATCAGGCGCGCGCCATACCCGACTATAATGTCATAACTATTACGGGCCGTGTGACGAGAATTAATTAAAAACAATATCGCGTGCGTTACGGAATTTTAGTGCGTTTAAAATCGCATTATGCGCGGTAAAAACGACACCGCATCTCGCTGAAGAGAGACGGTGCGCCTGGGCGAAACCGTTAAAACTGTCCGTATAATATATTATAATGTTATATAAGAACGATGTGTTTGTATGGTTTAAGGGTATATACGTGCACGTGCGTGTGTGTGTGCATAGTGACTAAAAATAATTGCCTCGCGTTCGCCTACAATATGCGAGAAATCCGTACGATTAATAATTACCTCCTCGCGTGGTGTACGGCGGCTGCAAGCAGTGTCGACCAGAAGTCGACCGAAAACGTATATATATATATGTGTGTGCGCGTAGGTGTAGATAAAGATGATCGAATTAATTATTACGATTTTACTCGTGTCTCTATAGAAGCAGAGACAACAAACTTTCGAATGACAAAGACCGAAGACAAAAGACAATATTACATTCTAATAATTAATAAAATATATATATATATATACATATATATACCCCTTTTTTTTTTTTTCTGCACATTTCACAGTGATTTATTTAGCAACGGAAATCAATTTATGATTTTTATATCGATAAATATGAATAGGTAATGAAATCAATATGATTATGAAAATACGTGGAAATATTTTTGGAATATTACTGGAAAACAGGAATTTGTATGACGGATCTGGGTTGTTAACAAAGACAGTGGCCTAGGCCTAAAACATGTTGTAGCTTAAGATTTATCTTTAATAAGTAAAAAAAACAGTCATTAGACAAACTTTATCCAATTAAAAAAACAAAATATAAAATACTGTGGCCCTCTTTGACTTGCGAGCCGAGTGTAGAGCCCTCTTACATCTCCACTCCTTGATCCAGCCCTGGACTAGAACCATAATGGTTTTTTTTGGATTCTGGTTTTGAATTTTGAAATAGATTGTAAACAATTGTGTTAATTTAATTTTTTTAATTACGTGCTGTGGTCATACCGTGATGATCAATAAGCCATTTCAATTGTCACTATGTATTATATGTTTTTTATTATGATTTTATTCGAATATGATCCAGTTTCAGTTCCGTTTCACAAAAATCAGTTCTGCATCATTATTTTCTGTTACCCGAAAATCCATGAAAATGTCTATAATTTTTTATACGGACGGAAACGGAAACCAACTTCTATTCTAACGATTGAATACAATTATTATCAGAATAACTAATAAATATTTAATAAATCATTTCTGTATTAAAAACGTTATTCAGATTGATGAATTATGATTTTATAACTTTATACAACTGGATGCATAACAAAATAATAATAATAATAATAATTTAACTGTTATCGTATTTAACAGCCGGAAAAAAATAATTTTCTTAAGTGCTACTTTCTACTTCAAACCAGACTCATAGCTACAAGGTGGAGGGGAACAAAAGGGAGCATTGCCTCAATCAAACCCAATCCTTGCTCCCCTAAAAATGAATTTAAAATATAATAAATATTGTTTTTCATTTTATGTCCTCCCGAAAATCTGTTTTCCCCACCTGAAAATTTTTACTGCCAACGACCCTTTTTTATGTTATAATTAATTATGAATTTATACATTCATTTTTTGAATTTCGTCAATGATGAAGTTTTTTTTTTTATAAACTTTTGAAATTATTAATTTTTGTTATTGAAATTGTTGCAGAAATTATTAATAAAAATATTTATTGAATTGTAAGCATTTTTTTGTCTTATCTCGTACTTATTTCGAATTCAAAAATCTGACAACCCTATGATTGGGGACGAGGGGGCGCTTTATTCTCTTAGCCCTCTTCCCTTAGTGCGTACGCATCTGCTGCGTCGTCAACGTCGATACTGTTTCATAATACGCGAGCACTGTGAAATAAATACGTATATAGGGTTTAATCGGGCGCATTCTCAGAGTGCTTTTAGCCGCTCAGTCACCTCTCGCGACGCGCACTCAACGATCGAGAGGCACGTTCTTCGGCAAAACGGTCTATATAACAATAATAATATAGTCGCCTATTACTACGCTATCATCACAGAACTAAGGAGTGTCGGGTACACATTATATTGTTATTCCGTCTCCAAAGACACTGAGACGGCGACGTTTGCATAAACGTATATTATATGATGACGTTACAATGTGTTATAATCGAGTCCTCGAAACGTATTCAGTCGCAACGATCGAGTGTCAGAGCGAAGACGATATTGTATACCGATGATATTAATACGTATGACCTATGTAAAGCACAATATACTGGTACCTAACCTATAAATTGTGTTTGTTCACTTATAATATGATAATATGTATATATTATGCACTTGAACGCGCATCGCAATATGTCGCACGTTTTTTGCTGCCACTTTCACAGAATATCACTGCGAGCGTGGTGAATGCGATTAGGGTACGCGATAACCCTCTGTGTGCCCACGGGGTGGTGTCAAACGGAATTCTATGGAAACTTGGTTTTAGACGTTTAGAAATTATCCGTTGTGCATACTAGTCTATGTCGCGATTATAGAGTACGAATTTTGCTTTTTTTTTCTGCTAATCTAAAACAAAGTCAGGTCAGCTATAAATTCGATTTATACTACTCACAATAAACAAAATTTGATTTTGCTTTTTTCTTTTTTTACGCTTTTTGGGTACTTTTTTGTTTCTAAGTAATATTTTGTAATTTTTTTTTTTCATTCTAAATAAGCATATTTGAAAATTTAATATTTATTTTTATATTATATACAAATATATATCCTAGAACATGGCTCAGTCGATTTTATCTAGTTATGTTTGATTTAATGGGATATAAATTAGATAACAATATTGTACGTTTTAAAACATAATAAAACCAATAATACTTTATTTAGTAAATATTATAAAAAAAAATTAGGAACCTCATCGTTTTTATAATAAATGTTATTAAAAAAGTTATGATTGATTCTATAAGAAAATTCTACAAATATCCAATGAAAATCTTTGATTTTCTTTTGTCTAAAAATTTCAATAGACAAATTGTAGGAAACATGTCTATGAATAGGAACTTGATTTTACATCTTTTATTCATCTAAGAATATTCAAAGTACCATCTATAAACCCGGCTAATAATATCATTATTATTATATTTTTTTATTTTACTAAAAATATATTATGCTACATATCAGTGCATGTTTTGAAATTATTTGTGCATATAAAAGTATATTTTGGCATTTTTACTTTGCATATTTACCACATATTTAGTGCACATAAGTCCGGTTTCTAATCATAACGAACAGTAATGACAACCAATATTTTGGAAACTATTATAATTTATATGGTCACATATAACATATAACCTGAAAACTGTGTAATATTCGAAAGTTGTGCAGTTCAATCCCCGATAAGAATATTTATATTTAAGACCGAATATAGTTTGAAAATGCGTTTTTATTCAGTCCTATGAAACTCGACTCGATTTTGTTAAAAATATATTATAATAATAATAATAACAACAATTAAAATGAAATTAATATGACATTTTTGTTTTAATCAATACTTCAATAGTAATATTTAATATTTTCGTACATATTTTATTACAAAACTTAAATGAATAAATTAACAATTCATGAAATATTTATGGTAAAAAAGAATTGAATAATGAAAAAAAAAAATGTTATTGCAGAGAAACTACAACGCTTTTAACCATATACCATTGTAGTACGAATAAATGTATTTCAAGTACAATGTAAACAAACAGACTTAATAGTGTGTGTAAAATGGGAAGGAAAATATTATAGTTCTGATATCGTTTCGGTTATTCATCGGACTAAAGTATAAATTCGGGTCATAAGACTCAAGTACAACACGTTTGAATTTGCATGCACCCTGTTATAGTTTAGGTTTGGTTATGCGCCTGGTCGTACCCTCTCTGTTTTAATTTCTCTCTCTCTCTCTCTCTCTCTCTCTCGTTTTTACAATGGTTGACAAAACAAAAAAGCTGAATTATAAATTCGCCTGGTTTATTAGAAACAATGTACCTCACGTCGTTGTACGTAGGTACGTGCGTGCGTTCGTGTAAGGGGGGTGGGGGGGCCGCCACAAAGGTCTGTGCGTTTCAGCAAAACAATAGAAGTCTACTGCCATTGGTTCGACCCGGCCACTGCATAACATTATACACGTATATATTTGTTATACATATATACATTTACCAAGGTACTGGTATACTATGTGCCGCACAAAAGGGATGCCCGAGAGAAATGAAAGCCGGTCCAGCAGCCGTCGGCTAATTAAGGGTGGCGAACGATGGTGGTGGTGGGAGGAGGAGGAGAGGAGGACGAAGGATATAACGCGCGAGTAAAACAAAGGACAGCCTTTACCACCACCGACCCCTGCCCATCCCTTTCACGCCCCCCGTCGTTCGGTAACAGCTCGGGTCAATACGTATACGTATATATTGCCTGCGTGTGTGCGTGTGTGTGTGTGTGTGTGAAATGTCTACATATATGTATATACGCGATTTTGTATGCGTGTTTGTGAATGTGTGTGTGTGTGTGTAGTACGTGAGACGTATATGCAAATGTATATATGTATATATGTATATTTGCGCGCGCGTGTGTGTGTGTGTGTGTGTGACCCAGTGGAAAACATCAACTCTCAAACGCGCACACACTTGGCGAATAAGTTTCTCTCGACTTTTGCTCGCGCACATTTAATACCTAGTTATAAATACGAATTTAACGTGTACAAAGAAGGAGAGAGAGAGAGAGAGAGAGAGAGCTGAAATATCGTATACATATTATTATTATTGTTATTATTACTATTATACGTATTTATTGCGCTAATGGATTTGATTAATATATTATTATCTCTGAGGAGCGAGTCGAATGGGTTTTCGTTGCCGACGAAGAAGACAAATATTATGATTGTGACGAAGCGCAAGCGCTACTACTAATCATATATTAAACATACGTATGATACAGTGTCACACCTCTCGAGTAGGTCCTGCAAACTCAAAAAATATATACATTATGATATTAAAAATTATAATATTATACAGTTGCGGCGAACTATGCACGTTTTCGTAACGCGTTGACGGTTACGGCGGGGGGAAAGGCGAAATCCTTTACTTTATTTCAGAACGTATTACAGTTAGATCTTATAACCCAAATTTACACCTAATTCAATTCGAAAAATAACCAATTTGAGTCCGAGAATGTAGAAAAAAAACCATACAACTTCTCTTCTTATTTTACAAACTTAAGACTGCCAGTAGACAGTACATTATACTAAAAAAATATATATTTACATGTTACTGGTGGGCAAAAATGTTATTTATTTATTTTCTCGGTATTCCATACCTTATTATCTTCAATCGGATTTGGTATTTATATATTTCTTAAACCAATTATTTCCTTTGTATTTCTAAAATTGATTAAATGCAGTGCCAATCGTACAGTAGCAACTGTTTTTTTTTTAACCATTAATACTACAACTACGTAGTTATCTGAAATCATTTATCTTAAACACATACATTTGATTTAAATCATGGTTGAAAAAATAGCTTAAAATATAAAGTAATAACAATAAAAAAAAAAAATAATAATGTAAAATCAATAATTGTCTCAGAAGTTTTAAACATTCCTATCACCCCAAAAAAAAAAAAATCAAAATTTTTAGAAAATTAGTTTTGGAAATACTAAATAGGTTACTCACTTATACCTCAAAAACCAAAAATTTCCCAAAAAAATACCAATTAAAAGATGGTTAATGATTTGATTTTTATTAAAATAAATTATTATTGTTATTAGTATTTTGATAATGATATACTCGACTTTATGACTCGTCTCTACTCGAAAAAAATGATATCTAAATAGTAATTGCCAAATCTCCCAAAACTATTAATAATAGTCATTAAACATAAACTAACCGAAAAGTATTATTGTTTATTATCTATAATAACTGAAGCTTCGCCAATAATTGTTTTATTGAAAAAATTATATATTGTTTCTTTAAAGTCAACGCACCTACCAAGAATTTTCCACCCGAGAAGCGAAGAATGCTCATGGTGCGAAGATGTCCAGTTTTTAGTAACTTAATTTTTATATTAATATAAGTAACTGTTACGTTGCGAATTATCAAGAAATATATTTTTTTCCACATTAAAAGAAGTCTCCGTGTCGACACATGGTAGTTCTGTCTGTTTTAGTTATTTAATCGAATTTTATTTTGCTATAGTTAAACGGTTAAAATCAAATTAATTTTTATGAATTATTTGTATTTTTTTTTTTTAGCATTTAACCACTTTTTCAATATACGCCAGCAATATAATTTTTTTTATTTTTAAACTACTATTATGTTTCATGCTATTATTATATTGGATATGTATTTATATATAAATATATTTTTGGGTGTTTTTTTATAGATTATTGCATTTTTTAAGGGATTTTTTTTTCTGAATTTTTAAGACATCAAAATCCCAGCGCTAATTATAACTGTCAAAGTAATAATGATATGATATTAATACTTAATATTATTTAGTATTTACGCCGGTTGCAGTTTCGCGACCGTTTGAAATGTACACTCGAAATCACTAATGTCTCAAAACGACAACGATGTGGTATATCATGTACACAGTGCATAATATAATATTATAATAATCATTTCATAAAATATATTATTATTGTAATATACGCATAATATATAGGTACGTATAGTCGCTGGAGCCCCGGAGTATCGCGTTACTCGGAAAATCCTTTTTGGGCTCTCGTCTGAGAGGGATCCCTTATCCTGTAAATAGCCTTAATTGGAACCGTCGTGGATTTATAATAATTATCGGGGTTTAACGGCGACGGCGGCGGCGGTGGCCTAGAGCGATATAAAGAGAATAATATTACAACACCGGAGCAATAATGATGACGACGACGACGCGAAAACACGGCGGCGTGCCAATTAAATGTGCAAATAACAATAATAATAATAATAATACGATTGGCGTCCACGCGATATATTATAATATTGTAATAGTTAGGGGATGAGAAGTTAAAGAATTTGCATATTTTTTTGTCTATGTCTTCTATTCGTTGCTAGGTAAGCTAATAATCTGTTTCGCAACCTAAAGGCCTCCTAGTGAGTCTATATTTATGGTTTTTTTACACGGTTGAAAGTCATAGTAATGATAGTGAAAATTGAATAGTTATGTATAATATTATTTATGTCATTTTCAATACCTAATCGCATTATCGAAATAATTAAGACAATACGACAGGGCCGGATTTAGGACTAGGCTACCTAGGCTATAGCCTAGGGGCGCCACGTCTTGGGGGGGGGGCGATGAGCCGTGGACGGTGATTTCTTCTTTTTTTGTAGATACTAGATATAATTCCTATTTACAAATTTCATTTACCATCTACTAGAATAGTACCATCAACCACCTACTAGAATACTAATCTTACTCAACAAAAATTTAAGACTTAATTTTTTAGGTTGACTTAAAAATAATTTTAAATTAATCCATTATACATTTTTATATAGTCATAAAATTGGTAAATTAATAAGGAGTGGGACTCTCAGGTCTTATTGAATAAATGATGTTCTATGAAGTAGGGGCGTTGGTTTTTTATTAGCCTAGGGGCGTCTTTTAAGTAAATCCAGCCCTGCAATACGAGTATCACAACAATAATTGTTTTAATTATAGGTTGATGTTTTCCTACTAATAAAATGATATCTGGCTCAATGGATATCATGCATCAGTCTTGAATCTATCTTTTCCCATGTATGATATATACTTTTGAAATCACCATTACTTTTCTCTAATGACCTTTTTTTTTTAATGATTGTAAAAATGAAAGCAGGACTCCCTTAGTGCCCACAACGTAACACTCACGTGGGGAACCATTAATTTTAAGAAGAAAAATAAATATTTCAATGTTGTGTAAATGTATGATTTTCGTACAACCTGACCGTTGTAGTTGGAACACGTCGGAGAGGGTTTGTGACAAAAACGAAATGTTTGCCTTCGGGATCTCGATCGGGTGAAAGTGCCCCCGTTTCTCCTCCCCCCCCCCTCACATCATGGGCACTGATCGCAATCGTAAGTAAGTACGCGACGTATACCTACCTACACAAGTATTGACCGTGTTTGGTGAAGACGAAAAAAAAAAAAAAATGCTTTATTTTTCCGAAAACACCGAATGCGCGCACGCGCGTGTGTCTAATATACGGGAACGCGATGCATCAATTTTTATTGACACTCGGAGTAAAACACTTTAAAAAATAAAAAAAACAAGGGGGGAAACGCGCCCTCTGCGAGCGTATATATCATACGCCTATACGATATTATTTATATATACATGTGTGTGTGTGTACGCGAGTAAGTTTTCCTCCCGTGGGGACTGCGCGTTGGAGTCGTATCGTATATGGACCGTATCCACGCGAGATAGAAACACATTAAAAATAAGGAAAATTCTCTACCCCCCGAGATATCCCTCCGGTGCAGTTCGCAGGAACGCGGAGACGACGACGACGAATGCAGAGAGAGAGAGAGAGAGAGAGAGAGGGACAGTGATACAGAAAGCGGGGAAAAAGGGTCCGCGCGATGTAGGTGGATCGGAAGGGAGAAGGACGACGCGCGCGCGAGGTGGGCGACACAATGTGCCG
The DNA here is from genome assembly GCA_025469315.1 of Stegophylla sp. TES_Ste_2020. NCBI lineage: Eukaryota > Metazoa > Arthropoda > Insecta > Hemiptera > Aphididae > Stegophylla > Stegophylla sp. TES_Ste_2020. Next base: position 5,594 of record JAIPRM010002156.1, on the reverse strand, counting down.
AGAGAATTCTGCCGGGTCGTTTTAATACCCGTAAAGGGATTTCAAGGAAAACGTCGATAGTGTTTTTCCCGGAGTTTTATGCGTATATATATATATATATATTGTGTGTGTGTGCGTGTGCGCCGCTCGAAGGGTGGAAAGGAAAACGCTGTTCGCCACTGTCGTTGCGATAAGGGCCGAAGCCGTTTATAATGGCTGGCACTATTACTATACGTATATAAGAGTAGAGAGAAATCCGCTGTGTGTGTGTGTGTGTGTGTGTGTGTGTGTGTAGGGAAGAAGAGAGAAACGGGGGGGAGGAGTTACAGGAGGGAAGGAGAAAGTATATGGTCCCTCTTTCAAAAGGACCCTTTTTCCTTGGACTTTTTCTTTCCGACCAATGACCCGTCTCCCCGGCCTTAAAGCTCCCGAATATATTATATAGACGTGTGTATATATATATATATATATGTAAACACATTATACTTCACACACACACACGCGCGCGCGCGCGTACACCCGGGGTGGTTTCTATACGACGAGGGCGGTTTATGGAGCGCGGAGTTTTTATGGTCGTTTTTATTATTATTATTATTCCTCGTTCGTGGTGGTGGACAGGGAAGAGGGAGGTCGGATAGGCAGATCTGCGCGCCCCCGACGACGTCGCCAATGTCTCGGACACATTTCGATTGAAACGCATAAAAAAAGAAATCGTACACACACACACACGGTTTTTTCGTTTTTCATTTTCGTTTTTTTTTTTTATTTTCTATCAAATGGAAGCTCGTGTGTGAGTCACGCATGAGGTGGGGGGGGGGGTGACGAGGCGAGGCGCGGCGAATGGCGGTAATATTATTCTCCTGGAGGAGAAATGGTCGTGGAAAAATACCGCACAACAGCCAACGGTAATAATACACAACAGATGACGTGGCCTTTATGGGTTTTTCCGTCCTCCCCCCCCCCCCGTAGCGTCGTCCCTATACAACTTACTTTTACTAACGAGGACTTTTGTCTCCTTCACTTGCCGCCGTCACGCGGAGAAGTACCACCACCACCACCAGCTCTATTATACATTATGTGTATACAAAAGGAAAAATCTCTTCGAGAAGCCGATGGAAATTCGTAAGAAACGCCGCTGTTTGCGCGGCGAAATTCTTAACGCGTAATACAATTTATAACACTCGTTGAAATCGCGCGTCTTCTCTGTACGAGAACCGATCGCAGCAATGCAAACAATTCACAATATACGATGACGCATCACACATGACGCACGCGATAAAATATCGCATCTGCGCACACACTCGAAAACGTAAACGTGCGCTCGCCCGAATCCGAAATCGTCTTTTAGAGGCGAAGACGTTTTAAATTAATTCAATTAGAATCAAAGTCGTTCGACACACGTACACATTAATTACCTACCTGTGAAAAAGTACTGTGTCCGATATGAAAATTAACTAGCACCACAATATTGCTATATTAATATTATCTAATAATAATAACAATAATAATTTATTTATTTAGCAAAAACAAAATAAAATTTACACTAATATATTCGTAGCAATACGAATTAGTATCTAGTCGTATTGTTTAAGATTTGTGCTGCGTAATAATGATCTCTATGACAATAATTATTCCATGAGCGATCCATGATAGATTCAAAAGCCCCAAAAATCACAGTTTTAAAAATATAAGAAATTGTCGTTTTATTAGTAGTTGAAAAAGGTAAAAGGAAATATTTAGATAGAATCTAAACTGAATTCACTTTGATTTCGTAATTTGTCTCTATACCTCATTGAATCATGACTAATCAAACGCTGTTGTACATAGATTGTGTAAAAAAAAAATCCTTTATAAAATATAAATATAACGTCTACGCAGTCGTTACAAAATCAAAAATATTGATCATAAGATGTTTATAGACGGAATTTGATTAGAAAAAAAAAACAATATGATGAACTAAAAAAGAAAACTATATCCAAAAAAATGTTGAAAAATGTGAAATAACAGTTTCAAATAGACGGAAATATTAAAGATTATAAAGTTATGTTATTAAAACCCATACTATGATTACTATCGACTTAATTCTGAACGGTAATGATAAGTAGATATTAAAGTTATTGCTCAATAATAACACAGAACATTTTATGTAATGTATTAAGTATAGCTTACACTAAAATTCAACTAAAATCTCATCCTTTAACTAGATCCTTCTAAACTGACACATATATAACTTAAAACTAAATATATCCCTAACACTTATACTATAAATTATATCTATTAACTACCAACTGACTTTAAAACTACTACAGCAACGCATTACCACAAATCCACCCTTGTACATCATTTCACATTAATAAAGGCGCAAAAGCCTTGCGTAGTTTTAAGGATTTTTCCAGTTCCACAAAGCGAAGCCAAACAAAGTACCTATAGTAAATAATTCTATAGGCTTTTTCCCCCGCCAAATTTCAGTTCTGGATTTGTCTTCACTGGGAACCGTCAGCTGCTCTATATTATAATGTTATTTGTTTTGTTTTCCTAGTGTACAATGTTTTCGCACGCCCGTCGAGCATTTCGCGCGCGTCTGCGCGTTTGTAAGTAAGATAAAACAATACAATATAATATACAACCGAAAGCGCGATTTTCGACAGCACTTTGGGGACGGGAAGAACGCGTGTCCCGCCGCGGCGTACGTTAAAACAATGCCGTGTATTATTACGTGTTTTACTAATATGAGATCAATCCTTTCGAATTTTTCGTCCCCCCCCCCTATTTGCCGAATACCACGCGGTGCTGCGTTGACACTGACACACGTCATCGAGGCTGCGCGATCGATCGTGTGATATTTCGCCCGTTTGAATTTTCGTACAAAACGACATGTGTGTGTGTGTGTATGTGTGTGAGACTTTGATTTGTTTTCTTCCCTACGCGCGCGCGAGAGACGGGCAAAAACAATCGACTTGCGCCGCCGCCGCACCGGGAGGTGGTGAATCGTCGTCGTCGTCGTCGGACGTTTTATAATAATAATAATAATAATAAATGTAAAAATACCCTATGGCGCGCACGTCGGAAATGTCAACGTCTCTCCGACACGCTATTTATAATATATATTTCGTTTTTTGTAGGTCTTACTGCTGTGCTCTGTACCTCCCGCGGTATATCCCGGCGAAAGGGGTGACAGAATCACGGTATACAATATTAGTTTCTCGTGTCAGTACGCGCGTGATGGGTATTTACATGCCGTATATTAGAAGAAACCTTTTCGTTTCTCGACAAACATTAATAATATTATGTGTGTGTGTGTGTGTGTGTGTGTGGACTGCGAGAAGCGTTTAGAACAATAATAATAATAATAATAATAATAATAATAATATTTTGTGGAGAAAACCACGTTTATTGGTTTCGACTATTTTATCCGCGAAACGAAATTCTGTACTCGTGTGTGGTGCAGTTATTTATTACCTACCTCGAATGAAAAACTCGCACATCGTATGTAACGCGCATTAATTCGTCGCCTAGGTCTCTGAGACTAGAGTTGAAATGTTTAAAAGCATTTTTTTATTTTTAAACAGCGTTTTTTTTTTTTTCCATACGTTATTGAGTTAGAACAGTGTTTCCCAAAGTGGGTGATATCGCACCCTTGGGGGCGTTAGAACCACCCAAGGGGGGGGGGCATTGGGGTTACAAGTTTGATTGACGGACATTATAAAAGTCGGCAGTGACTGTTTCAATGTGAATATTTTTCATTTTACAGTCACATAATCGTAATGCTGTACGAATTATTAAATATGTGGGTAATATTAAATTTGTCATTACATACTTATAAATAGGTGTTATAGGTACTTAATAATAAATACACATTTTATATGATTTATTACTTTTTATCTGTCCGGAATCATTATCGTATTGATATTGATAGTTTTATTTGACTTTAAAAATATATAGACTAAAAGAAGGTACCTAATTATTAAAAAAATTTAATTCAAGGGGGGCGGTGAGAGATTTTAAACATTAAAGGGGTGTTGCGCAAAAAAAGTTTGGGAAACACTCAGTTAGAACTACAAATGAAAATCGTAATTTTCACATAAAATTTGTGACTCGTAATTTTCGCAGTTTCTATACTGAAACGCAAGTTAAAATTTTGTTCTAAGCAGCCGTGTTTATAGAATTTCAAATTTCTCTAATGAATTAAAAGTTGTTGAATTTTTTTTTTATATATATAATAAAGTTAAATTAAAACGTTATTCATTAAATGTATCATAGTCAATTGTTTTAATAATTATGTATTCTTTATAATATTAAGTACTGATATTGTTTAAAAATGTATGTTAACTGTACTTTTACCTTTCGCGAGCGTAGACTATATTTTTATAGTAGTATCAAAATATAAAATAACGGGTGTTTTTTTCCCAATGAAAACCATATAAAATTTGAATCCATTTTACGAGGGAAATTAATTTTGGGCTTTTTTAGATTTTAAATATTGGTTTTGCATTTCACGAAAAAATTTGATTTCGACGCTCGTAAAGCCGGGAAAGTTCGAGTGCACTGTGGCACGCTTTAGTTCGTATGAAAATCGTAAAGCGCGAGTGTAGGAAGCTGCAAGCAAAAAGTCACCGAAAGAAAGAAAAACAAACTATTGCGAAAGCACGTGGTAGGTAAGTTAAGAGAGATCATCTCTCTCTCTCTCTCTCTCTCTCTCTCCTCTATCTCGCGCACGCGTTTACAGGAAACCGCATATACCTTATATAGAATACGCAGCTCTCGTCATCATATATTACTATAATTATTAATGTGCGCCGCATACAATTGTCGTATTAATATAACATTGTACATATATTATGACGAAACTCGGCTCGAGAATGAAATTATACCTACACCGGGCAGACGATAATTTAATCACGTTTTCCCGGAACAATACGCATGTTATACCTGCAGCCCACTCACGCGGGAAATATGATAATATTGGAAAACACACTTGTACGAACACTCTTATTGTGTACATTATATACCTAAGTATATACTTGAATCGTTTTGGCGCTCTTTGCTGTAGGACGAAAGTAATATTATCATACACTGTATGCGCGACAACCGTTTTGACCTAGTTCCAAGTAGATGTTTATAGTTTAACCTGTGAATTAGGGCTGGAAATTTTTTCAATTAATCGTTTCTTAAATAATCGATAAACCGATAAAATTTAATTGATTTTAGATTCTGAATGAAGTGAAGAAGCTAGTGTTTTTACAATGATGTTTATTTGTTTTTTTTTATTTTTTTTTTTTCTGTGTACAACTTTTCATATAGAAATACTTGTCCAAAAGTTTCGATCAATAACTTTTTGAAACCGAATTTGCCTCTAGATTGTACTTTAAAGAGGTCATTTTTTGAATTTCTCAATTCTTCAATTTTTTTTTTTGATTTGAAGAATTGAGAATTTTTAAAAATTATCACTTCGAAGTACCACCTGGGTCACCTCTGTTACTGGCTCAAAAATTTCGAACAAGTATTTCTATACGAAAAATTGTTTCCAGAAAGGGGGGAAAAATTAACATTATTGTAAAATCATTAGCTTTTTTGCTCCACTCCGAAATTAATATGAATATTTTGCACAAATTGCA
>JAIPRM010002155.1:0-30507 GCA_025469315.1 Stegophylla sp. TES_Ste_2020 | reverse complement strand
CATGTATTACATCTTGCCAATAACACCTTAACTTGTTTCCCTTGTCCTTTATATTTCTCAGTATTCTTATATTATGCGCAGCACCCTGACTTTCCGTGTTGCAATTTGTATTTTTCTCATATATGTAAACTTGTATTTTATTGTTTTGTTATTGTATAATTAGTATTAGAGTGTTTCTCTATAAATGTCATGACGAAAACAACTACTTTGTTTTCGCACCTTTTAGCCTTCCACCGAGTCGGCAATAATATTTCATCATAGTTGTTTCCGTTAGGAGGGACCGTTATTTTGTAGTATATAACCAGGTGGTTGTTAACATTATAATCAGATAGAATCTATTGTATGCATTTTACGTGGTGACTAACGTCACCCACATTATATTCTCCATTACTTATAAACTATATTACTATATTACTTATAAACTATATTATTCTATAAACTGTGTTTGCTTTATTCTTCGATAAAACCTTTTTTCTGACGTTGAACGAAATTACACTCGTTGTGTTGTTAGTCGTTAAAATCAAATGTTTTAAGTGACTCAAGGGTTACTGCATTGGCAACGATATCGATATCGTGACACATTTTACATTTTCGACACCGATATCTTTCTATTGTATGATATATCACGATATCGTAATAATAATTATTGTCAGTTGAGATAACATTTCTACACGTGTCCTCGGGAAATTATTATATTTAATTATGTCAGCAACTCTGTGATACGCATGTCATGACGGTAACTGGCAGCATCGAGATAGATAAGAAATATTTTATTTCTTATCTATCTCGATGTTTGTACCAGATACTATTTTCTTGTGGAAATCCGTAAGGATTACCGGCTGACGTCATATTATCATTGAATAAATTTGGATTTGTCAATTTTTCTACGAATGCGCTACTATAGTACAGATTTTGGTAAAGTTGCTGACTTACCTAATTATTTAGCTATGATTTTCACATTTCTATATTAATATTAGATAATCATTAAATATTAGGTAGATAGTATCTTATTGTATAAGATCTTATTTAAGATTTACTATAATATTCATTTAATTTCCTGAATGTAATTTCTTATTAGTAATTATTAAGTAGTTAGGAACCAATTATTATAATTATTATAATAAATAATAAGTAAGTATGTATGATAAAAGTTTACAATCTTGGTGTACCAATAATAAATGCCAAATATTACATTTTATTAATAAATATCAATATCAATATCGAGAAAATCGAAACAGTATCGATACACAATATTATATCGTTGCCAAACACTACAAATAACACACATTTTCACACCTATGACGAAATAGATAATATAATAATAATTCAATAATTAGTAATTGAGAATAATTAATATAGCTATAAATACTAAATATACATTATTTTATAATATATTAGCCTATTTTTTGTATTCTTATGCTCTGGAATCAATATATTTAAAAATAGATATTATAGACTTTAATATCGTTTTGAACTTTTAAAATTTCATTTTTAATTATTAATTTTTTAATTTTCTTTAATAATTTTACAATTTTGAACTAGATTTTAGAGTTTTCAACTATATATTGGCAAAATTAGTTGTATAATGTTTTTGGAAATTAAAAAAAGTTAGTAGCCACAGCATAATTAAAATGTATATTTTGTGTTAATAGTAGGTGTAATATGTTGTAAAAGGTTTAATATATGAATGAAATAATAGGTGATATGCGCTGAATATATAAATATATTAGTAAGTATGAAGTCGGGGTGAAGTAATACAAAAGTGGCCCCATTCCAGTCTACCGATTAAACACAAGAAAAAAAAATTCGGTGTACCAAGATTACTAGGTTACAGGTAGTATACTTGATTTTGAGCACTGTCAAAAAAAAATTTTCAGGTTATTTAAATTGAAAAAATGGCGTATACCAAAGACAATTTTTACCAAATACACCCCTGTATATACATATGTATGCATATGATATTTAATATGCGTACTGTATAATTGTACATCAAATTTCGAGTTGAATAATTTGAACTTGTATTATTTATTTTGATCATCGTGTTGACATTGTTACCAAAGTACTAATCGGCCCATTTAAATCCCGTCAAAATCAATTTAATTGTTTCGAAAATTAGCCCATACAAATAAACAAACTTTTTATTTTTTATTTATAATTTATATAGAGGTTGCTTTTAGACTACTATTGTTACCATGATAACCAAATTCAACAAATTATATAAACGTCAAAACACATTTTATGCACTTTTAACACTTTGAAATAATGCGAATTTTTGGAAAACTCTCTCTTAGTGCTCTCTTATACATGCTGGTACGAACATACCTACGAAAAAAATCATACTAAATTTTATATTTTTTCCCTTTTAACCTATTACCGAAAAATTAGACCAAGATACAACGTTTTAAAATTTTTACGCTTATAACCCATATAGGGATTCAATTTTGGATTATTAGGTAATTGATATTTCATTATTTATATAACAGGGTTTTCAAAAAATCCAACCATGAAATAACGTACTCTTTTATCCTTTTAACTCCCTTAGGGGTTGAATTTTGCAAAATCCTTTCTTATTGGGTCTCTACATTATTATTAAACAAAATTACTGACTAAATTTCGTAATCATAGCTCCAGTGGTTCCGGCTAGGTAATTTTACTCCATTTAATCTTATTAGGGATTGAATTTTCAAAATTCTGTCTTAGTGAACCTCTACATGGTGGTATAAAGATACCCTGACAATTTCAAGAAAATCGGTACGTTAGTTTTAGAAGTGCATTGATTCATTCATACAAAAATACTAAAATCGCAATTAAAAAATGGATATGGGTGGGGATAGGAGGGTGAAAAATACTTTTTGATCTATTCTCATATCTACCAAATATATATATAAAAAAAAAATCGTTAAAATAAGATATGTTATTATATATAATATGTGTACTATAATGGTCACATATTGTCTACTTATTTAATATATTTTAGTTTAAAGTATAAGATTACTAGCCTCCATCTCGTGGAAGTACTGTGAAAAAATCCATACGTTAACGATATTCTATTTTTAGTGATAGACTGGCCATCTGAACCTCTTTCCCCCAACAATTAAATAAAACAAAAATAATATTGTTTTCTATTTAGTTACTTTTGATGTGCTGATTAGTACAAACTTCGAAGTGTGCACTTAATCAATAAGCTTCATTTCAACAGCATGCACATTTCCGATTTTTCGAAGTTTTTTAAATACGTTATTTTGCAGATAATTTGCGTAATTTTGTAGATTAATTTTCAAATTTTGTAGGCAAATAGATTTTTAGCAAATTAAAAAAACTTGTAAAAAATTAAGAAAAAACCTATTTCACCTTTTAGTATACAATCATTATGCGGATAATTCGAGCAATTTGTGGACAATTTTCATTTTTTATGGGCAAATAGATTTTTAGCAAATTAAAAAAACTTTGTAAAACATTTAAAAAAAAACTATTTTACTTTTTAAGATTTATACTGATACTGATTTTTATACTGATCTTACACTATAATATTTACACTTTATACTGATCGAAACTTTTGGACAAGTATTTCTATACGAAAAAGTGTTTCCAGAAAAAGAAAAAAATTATAAATAAACATCATTGTAAAAACATAAAAATAAAAAACTTCTTCGTTCCGCTCAGAATCTAAAAAGAAAAAACATACATTTTTGTAAAGCCAATACATTCTTCGATTTACTCAGAATCTAAAATAATTTAGTATTATTTCCATTAGAAGTACATAATTATATATATTTAATAAAAGTATAAGTGGTCTATTTTAAAATGTTCATAAAACGATTCAAATCAATTTATTTTTTAAAATTTTGCCGCCTTTTAAATTTGACGCCCTAGTTATCGGAAGTATGAATACGCCCTTGCATGTGATTGCTAATAATAATTCACTGGGATGAAATGTCGGTGCATTCGTTTTTACAATGATGTTTAATTTTTTTTTCTGTGTACAACTTTTCGTATGGAAATACTTGTCCAAAAGTTTCGATCAAAAAATCTTTTGAAACCGGATTTGCCTCTAAATTGTACTTTAGAGAGGTCATTTTTTGAATTTCTCAATTCTTCAATTTTTTTTTGGAAAAAACTATCCAAAATTTGACAAAAACGACTCGGAAATCATCATTTTTTGATTCGAATTTTATGAAAATTTAAACATAGATAGAAAATCATATAAGAAAGATTTTGGCGCCAGAAAATTTTGAGAATGTAAAAAAAAAAATTTTGGACATTTTTCTAACATTTTTTTTCTCATTTATTTTTATATTATTAACTTCCCTCGTTCAGAATCGTATTATTATAGAAACGATGAATCATTTCTTCAAAATTAAATACATCCGTCAAGAGAATCCCACCCGTCGTGCGAAGATGTCCGGCTTTTTTTAGTTGGGGTTCAAGGATTCGGATTTTGATTACCTACTGTCTTATCAAGAAGTGATAATTGTCAAATAATAAATAAAAGATTTGATAACACCAGTTCAGTAACCTGTTGAATTGCAGAATAATTATATTTTTCTCATGGTTGACTTAATATTATAGTTTATTTTCCCGGCTTTTATGTCGTACAGTATATGAATATCGACCGTTATAAAACAATATTTATTTGTACTTTGTAAAAATACAAAAGTAATTATTTTCTTTGTGTTCATTGGTTTTACAATTACCTTCTGTTTAAAATGTTTGGGAACGTAGTAAAACTAGACTGGCAAAGTACTGCTGAGGGGGAAACAATCATGCAGCATTTTTACAACCCACAGACAAATGGAAGGAAGTTTTTCGGTTGGTGAACAATAATATTAAATAATTAGTTGTTTAGTTGTTATTATTGTGTCTTGTATTCGATACTCTTGTACTTGCACTTGATTCATTACCATGCAAGTCTGTTTAGTGGGGCAAACATAATGTATGTGACTTGGAAAATCTTTTGAATTTATTAGGATTGTTGGAGAGACCCATTCTGCCAAACATAGAAGAAGTGTCGTATAAATTGTTTTTTGTTGGTAAAAGTGGAGCAGGTAAATCGTCAACAATCGCTCGACTAGCAGGCATTGTGAACTTTGACGGAGAGTATGTTGAAACAAGAGGCATACGTAAAAGCAATATTTATTGGCCAGTCAAAGTGTGGGATCGAATAATTCTGTTCAGGCTCCAATGTTGGGACGCCGGGGATAGGGACATAAAAAAATTTGGACACATATTGCCGGTTACTATCTGTTACCATGGTTCCAGAGAAGTATTTCAGGTTTGTTAAATGTAAAAATTATTTCAGGTGTGTAAAGAGGAAGCAGATGCAGTCGTATTTGTATTTTCATTTACCGATCCAAGTGGGTTGACTACAATTTCAACAGATCTGCCGAAGTACATGAATGACAAAAGTAAACCTGCCCCTATTGTTATCGGCACAAAGTGAGAATAATGAATAATATTAAATAATAAAAATGGTATTAAATATAAGTTGTTTTCTATCAGGTATTGTTCTGGTGATTTTACGGCTAAAATCACTATCGACGATATTGATGAATTTGAAAAAACACAAAAAATCACTATTTTGAAAATAAACAAAATGGATAACAATTATGATTCAAAAGAAAACCAGCTTACTGCTTACACTTTAAATGTTATCTGTGAACAATTATGGATTAGAGACCAAAATTATATATTAAACCAGGAAATGGGTTCTTCTCAGATTGTATGAACACAATGATGTGGGCTAACAGACTATTACTGTTTTATACTCTGGTCTAAATAGTATGATCAAATGACCAACCAAAGTTCCTCTAGTTTATATACTCAAAATTAAGCTATTTTTTTCACGATAGCAATTCAACAATTCATTCACTATATAAATGATACCACACTGGACAATAACACATAGCTTTTACTACAAAAATGGTCGTCTTCTTATTCTGGTTAAAATATAATTTGTTATTGCTTTCATTTTTTTTATTGCATCTATGGAAAAGGAATTTCAATACAATGAAAATGTAATGAACTCAAAACTCAATTAATTCTCAAATATGTATGCATACAGTTTCAAGCTGTCTGTTGCAGAGGTGCAACTAGGGTGGCTTAGCTTCCTAGTTTTGTTACATATTATGTTAGTTTAAAATTTCAATTATCAGGACTATTTCATACCAACATAATATCAATGATTTATAAATATTAATAATTATTTTATAATTTTATTTTAAATTCTATGTGGAACGAAGAAGTTATTGTTTTTACTATCATGTTTATTTAATTTTTATGTGTACATGTATTTGTTTATAAATACTTGTCAAAAAGTTTCGATTAGCAACTTTTTGAATCAGAAATTATCTTTTGATGAGGTCATTTTTTGAAATTATCAATAGTTTTAACAAAATTTGACAAAAACATCTTTAGAACTTTCTTTTTTAATCCAAACTTTATGAAAATTTAAATATAGATAGAGAATTATGTAAAAAATATTTCGGTGAAAGAAAATTTTTAATATGTGAAAAATATATTTTGTGAAATTTTTTTTTTTTTTATGTACTCTTTATTAGTGGGATATAAAACTGTGTAATACCTATCTAATTTTCTAATAAAATCAGTACGACACTACTAACACATTGTATGCTAAGAAAAATACACTAAAAAATCAATAATTTTTAATACACAGCTGTAACTCGATCATGACTCATTCCCCCAAAAATATCTTAATCTGCAGTAGACAGTGTAGCGTATCAACAAACATAACGCAGTCCACGGCCTTGCCGTCATGTACACCTCGGTACATCCAAAACACGCACCGAGCGTAGATCACGCGGATAAAAGCACCTGCATCTGCTACACGGACACTTATCCCTATTAATGTGTTAACTAGCATCTGGAAACGATGACCACACATATTTGTAACAGACCATTGTCAATCATGGCAGTTTGTCCAAAATGCACCAGCTATGCACCCCGAGTAACACACTTAAAGATATTAAGACACATCTCGGATGCACAAATCACACAAGCATTTTCATATACACAATCAAATTTACACACATATACCCTCATCATATTTAAGACCCCCGGTCCCTTTGACTAGTCTCTCTTTCTTTCGTCAGTCGAGTTGCAGCGAGCAAGTCATGTCCAGTCTACTTGATGTTTTTTTTATTTTAACTTTTTTTACAATTCTCAGTGTCTTGTGTTATTAAATAAATTTAATAATCATACTATTAGATTTTATTGTATATTAGATAAATTAAACATCATTTATTAACAATATTATAAATATTATAACATATAAAAATAATTTAGTTGTAATACAAAATAAATACTATATAATATATACATACATAAATGATTACATAATACTAGTTTCAAAATCATTTTGGTACGGAGTTAAGAAACACATGAGCTGTAAATGCATTTGAGTTTTGAACTTTTCAAAACATTCCAAAATATATCTGTAAACATACAATATTTAAGTAATACCAATAATTAATAATAAAATTATGTATTTTATGCATAAAAATTTGTCTACTATTGAGAAAGTAAAATGCGTCAATATTTTCTTTTATGATATATTTAAAAGTTTTCTTTATTAAGAGGTATTCTCTATTGAGAGGTGTCCTTTAAATGTTAACAGATGTTTCAATATAATATACTTAGAAGAATAAATAAACCCAGACCCTTGATGCATCATAAATTAGGTATTTATAAAAAGAAATTAACTACCAAGTTTTAAATTATTAAAATTAGAGTTTCTGATGATAATGATTAGACATTTACTGGTATGTCTTTAAAAAGTACAGTATTTCCAACACTATTTAATTATTTAAAAGTTGTTGGGAAATTTAAAATAGTCAATTGGTTAATAATTAAACTCATATCTTTGTAGTATAGTCTATTAACTATTTATACTAAATGTATAAATCAATATTTATAAAATTTGATTTATTTGATATCCCTTTTACTTAAAAATCTGGCTACTTAGTATAAAGAAATTACTTTTCGTTTTCTTCTGTTTTAAATGGTGGCACTGCATCTGTAGCGTCACAAAAAAAATCCCTAGTAAAACAAAATAAATTATTATTTATGAAAATGTTAATTATTATTTACTTAATACTTTGAGTTTGGTGTAAAGTAATTAGATAATGTAAATGTTAATGCCATTAAATCTAATCTAGCTTGCATGGCTCCATTTTCATTAAAATGTGTAACACAATTCATGAGACGTGACATTTCTTCAGATATAGTCACTACAACTGCAGATAATACAGGATACATTAAATCTGGCATGATTGTTTGGATCTGAAAAATAGCCAAAATTCATCATAAATAATAAATGTATTCTTAAAATTAACATTTATTTTTATCAAACCTCAGAGTGTAAAGCGATCAAATTGGTGATAATTTCTTTGGCATACGGTCTTACATCAGTCGGAGTTAAAAATGAAGGTGAGTCCCATTCAAAACTACCCACATACATGGATGGCTCTATAGTACCAACTAAAGGATCGCTTTTAGTTTCAATATAGGTTTCTAGTAATTTACTTTCAGTGTTTTCAAGTAACTCAGCTGCTCGAGCAACTACAATATCAATGGAAGGAAAACCATTGTCTTCAAATTCCTTTTTAAATTTTGGAAGCATAATATTTCTTGTATATTGACTATTACTTATTGTTACCAAAAGTTTTTGTTCCCACATCTAAAATAAATAACTCGTCAAATAACTTCACATATTCCAAAATTATAAACATTTTTATTTGTATAATTTTAGAATCGAAAATAAGATTTTTGAAGCTTAAAAATTATAATTTATAAAACTTACCAATTCATTTTGTGCTTTAAGTCCTGTAACTGAAGATCCACTTAAGGACATAATTGTTGTAGATGAACAATTAGTATCAGCATTTAAACCTACTTGTTCCAATACCTCCAGGTAAAAGAAAATTAAGTCAAGTTAATTTTAAAATATAAAAAATAATATAAACCTATACTATAATATACCTGTGAAAAATTTCTAAAACATTTGTGAACTAGTTGTTGCAATTCGCTTTTAGCAGTTTCATTATCTACAAGTGCAGTTTCCCTGCGCTCATCACGAATTACATATTCTTTAGCTAAGTTCATTGCTTCCATTACAATTTTGTAAAAATCATTAGGCTATAGAAATAATTTATAATGATATAAGTGATTATTATAACTTAATAGCAGAGAAAATTTAAATTACCAGTTGGGATATGGTTCCATGTTTTGAATAAAAGTCCAATTTCCACGTTTCCGTAGTTTTTAGCTGTATAATTTGTTCTGATGCTTGTTTGAACAAAATGTTTAAGCAGTGTAATCTAATTAAGACAATAAATTAAAATGTTAATTAAATTAAAACATTTTATAATGATACAATACCTCAAATCAAATATAACACTAGAAATTTTATTTAAAGCTTCACTGGGCAAATCTAAAGCCATTAAAACAGTAAATACAGATCGAATTTGTTTTAGGCAATGTGGCAACCATATGATAGGCACAGGCGAAAATGAATTAGTGGTAGTAGTGGGTAACATAATCGTTCTGTATATGTCAGACACAGTTACAATTATATCTAAAATCATTTCCTAAAAATGCAAAACATATATTGTTCTTTATAGTAAAATGGTTCAATTAATTATTGAAACACACTTTGAAATCAGTTTCATGACTACAATCTGGTTTTACTGCCAAGTCACCAACAAAGTAATTTTGACCAAGTTTCCACAAATCTGGAAAGTAATCTGAAATAACAGTGGCTATTTCATCAATGCATAATACTTTTTTCGGTTCAGTATTCTGAAAAATTTTTTTCAATGTATATTCGAATAATTTCATTAAACTTTATTACAGCCGAGTCGCGATAAAATCACAATAACACTCGAATGTATTAGTCTTGACAAAAACTATTACTATCTAATAATTTGTATATATTACTCTATGTCAAGCCATGATATAAACAATAACTTTGTGAGAATTTTTTTTTAAACATATTTGGTGAGATTTAAGGATTTTTTATCAGTAAATCTATGGATATTTTCAATTTTTAAAATTATATTTCATAACATAACTTGAAGTTTTGATTTAATTTTGATAAATTCAAATTAATTATCTTGAATAATACATATTTCAAAGTAAATTTTTAACCCCCTTTAACTTTGAGTCATGGCGCGACTTGATTGTATGACATACTTGGACTTCTATTTGTTGTGACAAGCTCATATTTCTTTTATGTTTGTTTTGTGGATGTCTATTGTTCTTATCTAAAATTTTTAAATATATTTTAAGTTAAAAATTAAAAATATATCCCGGTTAAAAAATAATGATTGACTTACTAGGAGTGTCAGTAGCTTGTTCATCAGTTATAAACTGCTGATAACTAGCTTTTATTTTATCAATAATGAATTGTTTCATGTGAGTAATCGCTTCCCAACCTGGATCACTATCGTCATTCAGAGCAACTAAATTTCTGTAAATGCATTTTTGAAATTCACTAAACTTTTTCTACTCGTTACTAAGTATTTTAATAATCTTAGAATATACATTGTAATAATATAAACTACTAACATAGTACTCCATATATGTATATTATACAAATAAAGCTCAAAGTTTTTAAAATCATATTTTAACAAGAACTTAACTTTTAGCTTCTAAAAGGAGCACCATAGATATTCTATACACCTCGGTTGGCATACTCTTGAAGGGCGTGTTGAATTTTAAAGAAACGCTAAATCATTTTTTCAATAAAACAATTCTGAACAAAGCTTCAGTTAATATATAATAGTAAATAATAATTGTCACAGTATGTTTAACAATTGTTATTTAATAACAGAATCAGCGGCATATGTAAGGGGCTCCCTCTTTGGCATATGTAAGTGGCTTCTTCTTAGGCCATAGCCCATAGTGAAATTTTCGGTTCAATCAAAACATTTTATGTATAGTTTTGTTTCAGTTTAATTATACCATTTTATTTACACCTAATTAAATGTTATATAATAGTTCTTATTTAATTCCTACTTTTGTCACCCAAAGATTTGTTTAGATAAAAATTGCATAATATATGTAGTCTTACTTATATTTATAATAACTATTCGATTTAAATATAAAAACAACAGACAACTGCAATAAAAACAATTACTTTGACTAAGTAAATATTATTAAACATTTATGTAATTTAACAGTTTTATCGACTGATTATTGTGTTTTAATCATATTTGACAAAAACATTTTTCAAAATTTTTTTTTCAATTCAAATATAAGATAGATATTAACATGAAAAATATTTAACTGAAAGTAAATTTGTAATATATAATTTTTTTTAATACTTTTTTTCTGTTCCTAGTTTATTATCATTATTTTTTTTTTACTTATTTACAGTTTTTGTGTAGGAGAATTTAAAGGATAAAAAAAAATTTTGTATAAACTAAATCTCCGCTCAGAATTGTTTTATTGAAGATGATTTATCATATTTTTAAAATTTAACACATTCACTATGTTTCACCCGAGAAGTAAAAATATCCATAATGCGAAGAATGTTTAGTTTTTTTTTTTTTTTGTTATAGGTTCATATCAATTATATCAATAACTGGAAAAAATTTACATAAAAGTATATACGTAAATATATACTTTTATATATTTAATAGAGGCGGATATATAAGAAGCGTCTTATATGTCGATACCAGATTTACGACTCTTTCCACTGATAAACAAATGTTAGATATATACACAGTTGTTATGCTTATCTACACTCTACATCGAACTGGCACCGTTCTCATAATAGATTTTGTTTTTATTCTCTTTTATTTAACTAGCTTTATCTGTCATGAATTTTGTAATTGATTTTAAACTAACATCCGGATGAGCTAGAAACTTGAAACATTGAACATAGCTCAGAAGTGGATGACAAATTTAATGCAATATAAATGATAATGCAATAAGAGCTTGAAAAAAAAAAAATTATTGTACATTAAAAATATAATTTGTCTATGAATAACGAAATATATAATGCAATTTGGTAGACATCTTTGGGTCTGGTGATTAAATACCATAGAGCGTAATATATATTGTCTCAGCCACCATGGTGCTATCATATATACTACAAAGTTTCTATATAGATTAAAATATACATTATATTATATAATTAATCTATGTTTTCTATTGACAGTTGTCTGTGTTATTGACGAGTTTAATCTAATTTTTTCCAAACATTCAAATTTTAGAATTATGGCTCAAATAACGATTAATCTAAATAATGGCAGGTTTCTCTTCCTAATGATTATGTAATATGTTCAATTTTTATTTTTAGGGTGAAAAATTGTATATCTAATTGTATGACTTTATGAGTAATAAATAATAATACTGTTATCATAGACAAAGCATTGAGTATACAGATTAAAAAATTGAAAATAAAAAATGTATATTTTAAAAATCCACTTTTATTTAACATGTAATATTAAATAAACAAGTAAATAGTAAATTTTGTTTATACGCATTAATAATTGTTACAAAATACTTCATTATTTATGCACTAAAAATTAGAAAATAATTTTTATCATTAAAATTTTATTGAGATGAGAGAATATAATTTAAATATCCTAATATTCATCATTAAAATTTGAGAATAGTAAAAAATTCTAAGAAATAAATTAAAATAAGAAAAGCAAAATTAAATTAGTGTCATTATTGTAAAATAGTACTTATGCTAGACAAATGTGATCTATGCAACTGCGTTAGTTACCTATGTGATTGGCACCCGAGCAGAGCAAATATAAATCATATTTTCACATATTCTAGAGCTTCATTTACATGTGATATAATATAGGTATACTGGTGCGTTACAATATACCTTTATATCTAGTATAAACTACGTCCTATATCTCAATGTGGAAGGCACCTTTATATTCAATTTTTCGACCAGCCTGCATGAACTTGAGGCTATTTATTGTGCTTCTGTAAACTTTTTGTGGAGTTTGATACACCTACATACATACACACACTCGCATTCCAGTGTCTGCACAAGCGGACAATAGTGGAATAGCAAAGTGACATGCATGGTGTATCAAATTTTTTTTATTTCAACTGTGTTCCCTGCTTTTATTTCTTAGAACTTTTTAGTACTTTCAAATTTTAATGATGAATAACAGAATAATAAAACTATATTCTCACATTTTGTACAAATGTTAAAGATAAAAATTATTTTCTAATATTTAGTGCATAAATAATAAAGTATTGTTACAATTAATAATGTGTGAAAGCAAAATTATCTATTTACTAGTATATTTAATATTACATGATAAATAATAGAAAATTTTTAAAATATTTTTATTTTTATTTATTTTTTAATTCTGATTTTACTGTTATAAGCAAGTATAAAGAAATTTTGGATCATAAATAGTCATTAATCAAAATACTGTTAACACATTTTTACTAATGCTGAGCGCCAATTTTGAATTTGGATTGCAATAAATTTTAATTCATTAAAATGATACGTAAAGAATATATTTATTATCAGATAAATTTCTTCCATCAAAATATTTGCAATGTGCTTTTCTATTCATGTACCAAGTTTCATAAAGATCAACCAAACCAATAATTTTTATATTATATGCTTAAGTATATAATTTAATGTAAAAACCAATGAATTTTGCAAGAAAACTTCAAATGGTTACAAAAAAAAAGTTAAAGTTAACTAATGCTTTTCGAGATTTTTTTCATTATTCATTAGTTATGAATATGAGTATTTGTATTTAAATTTCAGGTTTTTATATCAAGACATTAAAATTTTATGAAATAAAAATTTAAAACTAACAAAAAATACAAAATTTCAAATATTTTTTAATTTCTATACCCTTAAAATGGGTCAAATGTTTTCAACATTTTCATAAGCGTGACTATTTTTAGTAGTTTGTAAAAGCTATAAGTTTCTAGCTTCATTAGTTTTGAAGTTATGTTAATAAACTAAAACCAAACTGTTGGTAATTAAGGTTTTAGCAAATTTTACCGTTTTTAGTAAATTTTTCAGTAGTTTTTCCATACACTTTGAAAACTATTGAAAAAGAGAAAAATAACCTTCCAAAACTACCAATTAGATGTAATTTTTGATCTAAAAGTTATTGATCTAAACTTTTGGATCAGTATTTCTACCCGAAAAAGTGACTCCATACACCTCCATATTCATTAAAAAATAAAAGTAGATTTGTAAAAACCAATAAAAAATATTCTTCTTTGCTCCATTTAGAATCTAAAAACAATATTATGAATTTAATTCAAAATTTTTAATATGTTTTAAATTAATATTGACCATAAAGTGAATTTTAAATAATTGTACTTTTGTCAAGGACATAAATATGATTGAATTAAAAATATTACCTAATTATTTTCTTTTGTTGCTTCAGTGTCGCAGGCATTTGATGAAGTTTTGACTTCAAGTTAATTCTAATATTTATTATTTTAGTCTCAACTTCTTCCAATATTTTTTTGAAAACCTGTTATTCAAAATTAAAATATTTTCGTAACAAATATACATTATACTGAAATATTTTTGTGATTAAAATGTACTTAATTGTAAATTAATTATACTTACAGGAACTTCAGTTTTTCCAAATAAATTTAAAGCTCTAGCATAATCATTAATAATTACATCTACATCTTCATTTTTAATATTACGATCAATGTTTATTGGCAATTGAAATAAAAATTTATATCTAGTCATAACGGCTAATGCGTTTCTTGTAGCTTCAGCTTTTTCTCTTCTGGTTAAAACTCCATGAAATAAATTTGTAGCTTCCTTTAGAGATTCTATTATAAGAAGTTTAACAAGAAGTAGTAAATTAGGAATGAATTATTTAATTGTTTAATATTTACGATTAATTGCTTCTTCGACTCTAAGGAGAGTTTCATTATTTTTTTCAAAATCAGTTTCGTAGCTTTTATTCAATGAAACGAGAGTATCCAATTGTTCCATAACAGATCCAACATTATCCTAATATATAATAATATTTAATAGACTAGGTAATTTTATCTTTTTAATATAACTAACTTTTAAGAAAGACAATTGTCCTTCATTTTGTGAATCCACTTTTCTTTTTAAATATGATAAGCCTACTCGTAAATCATCAAAAGATGTTCCATGATGATGCTCTAAAAGAAACCATGCAGGTTCAAAATTTTCAGACAATAGATCACCAGAGCCATCCGGAAAAAATTCAGTCAATTCATTTTCAGGAAATTTCCTAAAGGGAGTAATTTAAGTAGGTCATATTCAATGCTTAGCTGATTCACATTGTCAATAAATGTGTACTTCTCCTTATACATACTCATCTCCTTCAACAGATAGACCCAAAGGATCATCTAGTTGAAATGTAGCAACTGAACTGTTTTGTCTGCCCCATTTCAGTGGTGCTTCTTCAACCCAAACAGCACTCTCCTTTAAAGGGCCAATCGTCTCATGATAACCACGAAATTGTACTGTGCTTGTACCTACACCACCAGATTTGGTGACTAGAATGATATCGCCGCGTCCTTTTCCCGGTCCGGATCGTGCAATGATCATATTTGGCTTTTTCCATTCCGCCGAAAGCATACACTCACAGTCGCATATTTTTAAACCTAAACAAATCGAGCGAAATTTCCCTTAATGTCTTTTATCAAAAGTATTAGATTATATTACTTATTATGTCATTAGGACTGAATCCTAAATTTTCCCCTCTGATTATTACTCTTGTTCCTGGTGGTCCTTCTTTTGGAGAAATGCCTGTCACTACAGGACATTTAGCCATTGGTAAATAATTATTGTAAAAAAATTTGCTAACTAAATTTAGAAGAATACCAATTAAAAAACGAAAATTTAAAATTTTGTATTTACTTACTCCATGTTTAAGATAACATGCAAAACTCTAAAGGGATTTTATCAATTTCACCCCTTCCTTTTTCTGTATTATAGAGTTATCATACTACAGAATAACATACAGATATCACTTATCACATGACATACACATGTGTAAACTAGAGTTCAAGAAAAATTTACTGTTTTTACAAATTATATTTTGCTGTTTTAGTTTAAAATTACTTTAATAGTTCGAATTAGAAATCTCGCTGGAAAATTTATTTAAGTCGTGGGAGTAGAATTAATTCCAGAGAACAGTATTAATTATTATCTTTATTTGTAAATGTAAGAATGTTGAGTAATTAGATTACTAAAATGTTAAACATTAAGTATTTTACTAGATTATCAATAACATCACGTTTTCCTGTTACACAGTGAGTTCTAAGTTTTGTACTAGAAATTATTATTATGTTTCTTAGTGACTACAGTTTATCTGAAGAAATGTGTTACCTATTAAAATTAATTAGTTTCAGAAATCATGTCAAATTAATATGTCCACAATTTTCCACTGTTCACCCAATTCCAGAGAGTAAAATTTCCGAAGAAGGTAAAGTTTTAAATGAAAAGTTTTATTTCTATATGCATCTATGAAGTTATAATTTTTGGAAAACACTTAATAATTTTTATTGTATTTCAATTGGAAACAAATTGTAGAGCAGAAAAAAAATAAATGACCTTCAGTATTTTATTTTATATTATTTTTATTATTCATAAATAACTTGTATTTTTATATCCTTGAAAATATGACAATAATATTTGGTAAATAAATTTTAAAATCAGAATATTTTAGTTATAAAAATTGTGATACCTATTTGCCTTACTCAGTTTTCTGCTCTAGAATTTACATTGTGTATACATTGGAATGGAAAATAAAATAATGTAGACTAAAAACAATGACATTTTTTTTTTTTTAGACATAACTAGATTGAAGAGGAAATTTTCTTCTCCGCGTAACATTGTTTCAAATTTTTTTAATCAAGTTGAACAAACACATGATTTAAAGTCTGGTTGTAATTTTGAGTTTCACAAGTGCAAAAAAAATCAATGGACTTGCAAATTAAGTGTACAATGGCCCAATCCTATTGTATTTTCTAGTGTGGCCATGACCAAGGTCAAAGCGGCAGAAATAGTAGCTTTAAATGCAATTAAATGGTTACAGGTAGGATGCAAAAAAAAAAAAAATTAGAAGTACAAATTTTTAGTAAATATTTAGTACCTATAAAAGTTAATGAGAATTTAAGATTCTGAGCCAATAAAATAAGCTGGTGTTTTTACAAAGATGTCTATTAAAAAATATTACTTTGTTGAATATTAATTTAAATTTTAAATTAAAAATTTTTTTATATTTTTTTATGTGTGTTCATATTTTTTTAAAGCCGTTTAAAGTTAAAATTAGCATTAAACTTGTCATTTTCTCTCAAAATATTGATTTTTTTAATTGAAAGCTATAAAACGATTGGTTCTTATTCCAGTAGAAATTTTCTTGTGCCAAAATATTTCTTACGTGTTTTTATATACGGAGTGAAATATATATCAATTTTGGCTCAATGAATATTTTTTTACAAACTTTTGGATAATTTGATTATTTGCAGATTTATTTTCCTTATTGTTACGTAATATAATATTATGCAAAATTGATCATTTCCATTTTACAAAAATAGTGGAATGGATTAATTTATGGATTATGGATTAATCTTTTATTACATAATAGTGTTGGCCTATTACTATATGTCTGAGAAAAATTATTACGTTTATTCCACTTTATTATTGAAAAATAATTTTAAGAACTATAAATAGCTTAAACTTAAATAATTCCCGTACTTGTTTGTTTTCACCTTGCCAGCTTGTCATAAAACTTCTTGCACTACTATTTGTTTTTATGGTTGTCATTCACAGCAGTTCATAACACTTCATTCTTTATTATTTAGCTCAAACAGTAATATTTTTTTAGATTCTGAACAAAGTGAAAAAGCTATTGTTTTTACAATGATGTTTATTGTTTTTCTGTGAACCCTTTTTCATATAGAAATACTTGTCTTAAAGTCTCGATCAGAATTTTTTTTGAAAAATGGATTGCCTCTAGTTGGTACTTTAAAGAGATAATTTTTTGAATTTTTCAATTCTTTATTTATTTATTTATTTTTTTGGAAAAAACGACCCAAAATTTGTCAAAAAAAGACTTTAAACCATCATTTTTTGATCCAAACTTTAGGAAAATTTAAACATAAATAGGTAATAATGTGTAAAACATTTTGATGCAAGAAAATTTTGAAAATGTGAAAGAAAAATTTTGGACATTTTTCTATCACTTTTTTTTTATCATTTTTTCCTTTTCTTTATTAGATAAAACAAAGTAAAGTGATGGATAGACAAGAAAGCCAGACATACTTAGCACCACGGATATTTTTTGCTCTTTGGGTTAAATACTCTTGGTGGGTGTGTTGAAATTGACGACTATAATTGTTCTTTATATCATTAACTTTCTTCATTCAAAATTGTTTTTTTGAAGAAATGGTTAATTGTTTCTTTAAAATTCTACACAACCACCAAGATTATCTAACCCAAGGAGCGAAGTATGTCCAGCTTTTTCGTCTATAATTTTTTAAACCTGATTTTGACTGATATGCATATTCATAATTAACGATTATCAAACCGAAATGTTCCTTACATTACACAGCAAATTGAGGAATATTATTGATGTGTGGATTGTTATCCCATAATAATACCCAAATACCAATTAATGGATAGTTAATGATTTGATGTTATGAAAATAGATTATTATTATTTTTGTATTTTTATAAGGACATTAATTACCTGACAAACACAATATGCTGCTCAGAATTGTTTTATTGAAGAAAATATGATTTATCGTTTCTTTAAAATTCAAATATACCTACTCACCAAGAATATTCTACCCAATGAGGAAAGAATATCCTTGGTGTAAAGTATATTTTTAATCCTACTTAAAGAAAATTTTAACATAAATTGACTGAAAGAATTTTAGTCAGTTTATAATCATTTTGCTTTTAGTCATGGTATAAAACATTATGAATGCATACTGATAAAACATAATTTTGATGATCGTAACATTTATCCATACATATGTATGTATGTAACATAACACAATTACGATGTATACGTTTTAATTTAAAAAAATGATCTTTGCTTTACTTTACTTCACTTTTTTCTTTAAATTTATGTAAGATTTCATTATTTACTATTTTGTTTCTATCTTACATATTGGCATTCTTTAATTTGTTTTTTTGTTTTTTTTTTGTATTTTTATATTTTGAGCACTATTGCTAAAGTTTTAGAATGGTTGATGTGATTATTATTATTTTATTATTCTTTTATGTTTTATAAATAAAGGATTTAAGTAATAATCAGTCTTTAATATACTATAGTATTATTATTGCCATCAATTCCATCATATTTAATATCAATAAATACTTTTGCAGGACATTGGAAAACTTGACAACTTTGGAAAACCAGTAATATCAAAAAAACAATTTATAGATGTTGCAACATCTCCAATTGCTTCGATAAATTTGAGTGAAAAACATGTTACTCTAATTTCCAGTTTAATACAAAAATATAATCAGGTTAAATATTTAATTTAGTTTAATTCTATTATGTTTTTACAATAAATTATAATTTAACTTGATTTAGTTGTGTACAAAACTAAGCATAACTTATTGTATTTATGAATGCAGTAAGTTAGATAAGTATAAAATTTAATATTTATGATTACATTATTAATGGATTAAAATTTAAAAAACTAATTTCAGTTCAATATTTTATTATGTATGTAGGAACAGAGATAGTTTTAATAATTATCTTCAAGTTTTTTATTGTTATACATTTACATTTTTATAATTATATTTATACTATTAAAATTTTTTTAATTTTTCATACATTATGAATATTTTTTGAAAAGTTATGCTTATCATATTTTTAAAATATTATTTATAAAATTTGTTATATATTTGGAATTAGGTGCTATTGATCTTGTTTTACAGTTTTTTTAAAAAAATGCTGTTTTAAAAATAAACATAAATATTTAGTTGTTAACTTTCTATTTAAAATTTGTTGTTTTTATAGTACAATAACCTAGACAGCATAATAAATTTCTGTTCATTAATAAAATAGAAATATATTTTTATATACTTTATAATTAAAACTTTAAATATTAGGCTTATAGGTATTGTAATAATTTTTAATTCTATCGAATTCCATGCCATTATTGTAATTTTAATAATAATTTTTAATTGTAGGAAATTAAACCACTAATAAATAAAGGAAAACAAAAAATAATTGAAGATGAAGATTGTCTTGATGGTAAATTTTAATGTTTATTTATTCTAAATTATATTGAATAAACATATTTTTTTGAATTCCAGATATATCTGATTTTAAATTACCTAAATTTTCACATTTTGACTATAAAATACGAAACAAATACCTTTATAATAAGTTTATGGAAACGTTGCCTGAATTAGTACAATTACCTATTGACAACTATGAGTATGTTAAAAAAACTTCATGATTTTAAATTAAAATTGTGGTGTTTCAGATTTTTATATACATTATATATGGCTTAACTTTCAGAGAACAAATATTGGAAATGATTGAAAATAATCAAGTTACCATTATTAAAGGTGAACCTGGTTGTGGAAAAAGTACTAGAGTGCCTAATTTTATTATGAACAAATGGAGTCGAGACGGAAAAGGAGGTGAATGTAATATATATGTTACTCAACCAAGACGAATTAGTGCATTAACACTTGCTAGTCGAGTTGCTGATGAACGTTCAGAAGAAGTAAATTATTTAAGCATTTTTAGGAATGTGTGATGTTTAAATCACTTACTTGATTATTCAGTTAGGTGATGTAGTTGGTTATCAAGTACGGTTAAAACAGATTTTACCTAAAAAACCAGGTACTATAGTGTTTGCTTCTAGTGGTATATTGCTTCAGAAATTACAAGTTGATCCTGGGCTTAAACAATTTACACATGTTATTATTGATGAAGCCCACGAACAAGATATAAACACTGAAATTTTGTTGATGCTTACAAAGAATGCATTGAAGTTAAATGACAGTTTAAAACTTATCATAATGAGTGCAACAATGAATGCTGAGCATTTTCATAATTATTACAGTGAATCAGCAGCATCTATTGCTATACCAGGATTTACATATCCCGTGGAAACTCATTTCTTATCAGTAAATTGTATTAAATCTTTACTCTTAATTTTTAATTAATTTTTTTTTTTTTTATGGTAAAATTTAGAATCAATTGGCAAGGACAATGGGTATTTCTTACATGAAGGTCGAAGAAAATGGTAAACCTTTTTGGAATCCTCAGCTTGTAGCAAATGTAATAAAATGGTTACATAGCAATAAACCACCAGGATCTATATTGTGCTTTGTATCTGGCTGGCAAGATATAATGGATGTAAGAAAGAAATAAAGATATTGTTTTACAATAGGTATCTGTATACTGTTTTTTTTTGTTTTTTTTTTTTTTTTTTATTTAAATAGGTAAATAAACTACTGCAGTCTAATAATTTTGATGTATTATTTGCCCATTCTAAATTAACACCTGAAAAACAAATGGAAATCATGAAACCTGGAAGACATGGAAGACGAAAAGTAGTGTTGGCTACTAATATTGCGGAAACCAGTATAACAATTAATGACATAGTGTATGTAGTTGACACTGGTATGCAAAATATATCTAGGTAAAGAAATATTTTTTTATTTGTAATATGATACATTTAACACCCTGTTTTTTAGCACATAAACTTAAGTTTTTGAAAAGTCATAGAATTGATGTCATTATGTTATTTTTAAATAAGCTGATTTATAGAAAAATATGAGATCTTGAACTTATCACTGAGTTTAATTTCTATGTTCTAATACAGAGGTATTCAAAGTGTACATCGTGATTCCTAGAGGCGTCACAAGAGTTAGTCTAGGGACCCATAGCACAAATATAGGAAGTATCAGATAGTAGTATTTTTTGTGTGTACACGTTTAACTATAAAAATAAATTCAGTCAAAGTATTAAAGTTTGAATTAAAAATGGAATTAATAATCTCGAAATAAAGGTGTACCATAGTTTTGTCAGCTTAATATTGCGCATAAATTAATTTATAATTTCATTTGGATTTGTTATTAACTCTACACAATTTATTTATTTCATTTGTTAGCAGATAGGGTTATAAATGCATTTTTCGGTCTTATTTATCTTGTTATGAATTTTAGCACTTTTAATTGTTGATAAGTATTTCCAGTATTTTCAGTATTGTAACTAGAACAATTGAAATTTGTCTGTACACTTATTCTATCTTTAAGAACTATTTCTACATGTTTTTTGTTATAAGAATTTATAGTTTTTATAGAATTTTATTTTTTTTAAACATTTTGCTCAAATCACATTGCGTTTTCCACTTATCAATCAAATATTATATGTTTGTTGGATATTTTAACTTAGATGACAATACGTAAGACAAAAAAAAATATAGCCGTCTTTAACATCTTTTAGATCTGTGCCTGCTGTCAGAAAAATAGTATAGCTTGGCACATAAATATCATTGTGTTTTGTAGAGAACATATTGGTTGATCAATTTTCTTTTGATTATTAAATATCCTGATTTTGAGAAATAATAAATAAATAAAAATGTTTACTTTATGGAACAAGGAGCTGCCAAGATGTTGCTTTGAGACAAAAGAGCCGTGGGTTGTAAAAGTTTGAATACCTCTGTTCAATTTAATATATGATTTCAAACAGTTATTATAGTGAATAACATTTTTATTCGGTTTTTAATTTTTACTCAATTAATCTGCTTATTTACTTTATAGTCTTTAGTTATTAATTTGTTTTTAAAATGTTGATTTAAAAGTTCATCCAATAACATATAACTTAAATATCATTATATATTTATTTTAGATTCTGAACAAAGTGAAGAAGCTTATGATTTTACAATGATGTTTATTTTTTTTTTAATTTTTTTTTTTTCTCTTTCTGTAAACACTTTTTTCGTGATTCATTTTTCCGAATTTTGAAGTTTAAAGCTCTTATGACTAAAAATTGCCACAACTGATTTTAACAAAAAAGTAAATATAAGTTAATATAATGTATGAGTAAACTGGTATATGCTTTTCCGCCCTAAAACAATTAATTTAATATGTTACAAAATAATAAGAAAGAGAAATCTCTCATTATTTGGTATCATTTGAGTAGTAATTTTAAAATATAAACATTTGTAAAAAATTATTCATTGAGCTGAATTTCATGAAAGTTAAATCACGTGGGAAATATTTTAGTGAAAGAAAATTTTGGCAGGATTGAGAATTAAATGTTTTATAACACAAAACGTACAACGTAATAAAAAAATACATAGGTAGAGTAATATACGGCAAAGTCTAACGTCTATGTTAGTCCCCTTACAATCAAGTGTTTTACGATTACTGACGAACCTCTTTATACATCTTGATTGCACAGAACTTTGTATATTAGACTTCTCCATTTGTATGATAGTAGCTTATCTACTGAATGGATTTACCTGGTAATTTCAGAAAAATGTAGGTAACATTTTTTTCTATCAGAGAATATAAAAACATGCATTTTGCAAACAAAAATCTATCATTTAAATTTCTACCATTTTATCATATTTTACTTAATTAACTGCTGTGTGCAGTATTATATATTATTTTGTGTGAAACTTTTATTAATTTAAACTGAATTGTTACATAACAATATTATTATTTTGGTTCTTTATTTTTATGTAATTAAGTTAATACTAGTTTTTCACTATAATAATAATATTTTGTTTTAAATGTATGGTCATGAAAGTTAATTTATTTATAACATATATAATTTAAATAATTGAATGTGTTTTTACATGACATAACTTGATAGTTGGGACGCAGAAAAAGGTATTAAATTATTAGATCGCTGTTGGGTATCTCAAGCTAATGCAAAACAAAGGAGAGGTCGTGCTGGAAGAACTCAGCCAGGAGAATGTTATCATTTATACACTATAGACCGTTTCAACCATTGTTCAGAATATCCCACACCAGAGATAAAACTTACTCCTCTTGAACATACAGTCCTTAATCTTAAAGTAATCATATAATATATTAAGAAGTATACATGAAATATATCACAAAATACTTTATTATTATAAAACATTAATTTATTGTGAATTATTAAGATTCATAGTCAAGATAAAGCGAGAATAGTATTATCCAAGCTCCTGAATAAACCCAGTTTTGATAACATAGATATTGCAGTTTCGAAATTGCAACTACTTGGTGCATTGGACGCGGAAGAAAATTTAACAGCATTGGGAAAACGCATAGCAGCATTTCCATTTGATCCTTCCCTTTCAAAAGCTCTAGTTAATTCTGTATTTTTCAAGTATGCAACTATTTCATATTCAACTATATTTCAGTTTTATTATTAAGCATAATTAATATTATGTTTTAGATGTTTAGATTCTACACTTACAATCATTACTCACTTATCAAGCAATGTGAACATATTTAGAGAAACCAGTCCTGCTGATGCACGGTTAATAAAACAAAACTACTCATCATGTAGTGATCATTTAGCTATTGCAAAAATATTCTCTGAGTGGAGTAGTAAACAAAATCCAAATTCTGTTGATTCTTTTAATCATGATAGTAATGCTTCACTGTCAAAAAATAGTCTTATATTAATGTATAGTGAGTAATATTTTTATTTTTTGATTCTGAGCAGAGCAAAGAAGCTTATGATTTTACAATGATAATTGTTTATTATTATTTTATTTTTCTCCTTTTGGAAAAACTTATTCATATAGAAATACTTATCTAAATGTTTCGATCAGTAACTCCATAGATAAGTAACACCCAAATGGTACTTTAGAGAGGTAATTTTTCAAATTTTCTAATATTTTTTTAAAAACGTGGAATATTTGTCTAAAAATTGACAAAAAACAACAGAATATACAATTACAGGAATTTTCGTAAAATTGAAAATTGCTTTTTAACATAACTTCAAAAATAATACAGATAGGCACTTGAAACTTTTACTAACTAATAAAATTAACCACGAGAATATTTCATAAAAATTTCAAAAAGATTCAATCAATTTTGAGTTAAGTACAGAATTTTGAAAATTCCAGAAATTTCTCATTTTTTGTTAGTTTTTATGTAATAAAATTTTTGTTTCTGAATGTTTATACTTGAACATTAAATATGATCTCATTGACATATATGTCTAATTGACTTGAAAATATCATAAGTCTACTTTTTTCTCTATAATCGTTTGAAGTTAAAATTTTGATGAAATTTGTTAGTTTCAACTAAAATTACACACTTTAACGTACATAAAAGACAATTGGTTTGACCAATTATTTTTTGAAACTTGGTATCTATAAAGAGAATTTCATTGTTGAACATTTTGGTGCAATAAAATTTCTTATGGAAAAAGAATTAATCATTTTACAATGGTTTAATTGAAGAAAAAAATTGGAGAAAGTATAGACTAATTATTATGATAAATTTCTAATTAGCATCCAAAAGATTGGTGGGTAATGTATTTTCGCCATCTTATGTATTTTTTGACGCTGAATTCAATGATGTTATTTTTTAAATTCACTCGCGTCAATTGTTTTCTAATTATTTTATTCCATTTTAAAATTTCAATATAATCAGTTATTATTTTAAATACCTACTGTTTTAACGGTTTTATACACTATTATTATGGTGCAGTGATGAAGACTTCAGTATTAAAATGCAACAGTACCGAGATAGAATCTTAGCTGCTAAAAGAAATATTTAGCACGTTTTTCAACAGTGACAGACCAGAGGTGCCACGATAAATATTAGTACAAATTATGTTTTAGTGCATAAATGTTGATTTACAATAATTAGAGCTGGTTAATGTTCGCAGCCACTCAGAAGCAGTTTGAACAGTTTGATGTTACCGGGACAGTTACAATAAAACTATCCACATACCCCAAAATATGTTTTTTTGTCATTTTATTCAATTTTTGAATTTTTTTTTCTTTAACCTCTTAGTTTACTCAAAAAAAAAAAAAAATTGTTGTTTCATTAAATTGATTATCATTAGTTAGTTACAACTCCAAAAATACTAGTAAGAAAACTATTTTACCATTATCAAAAACAATATAATACAAGAAAAATTTTTTTTTAATGAATTGATCACTTCTGGAATAAATATAATATCTAGAAAATATTTAATTTTTTTTTTAGATTTTTCTAATTAAATTTAAAATTCTTGATATTATGAACTGATAATTCACAAAAGTGCAAAAAATTTAGTTAACTTGATAGGGTTTGAACCTGGTACCATCACATCTTGCCATTTTGACACTATCGCTACACTAGAATATCATTGAAAATAGTTGAAATGGTAGGTGTTTAATATAATACCTGAAAATATTAAATTTTCAAAACAGATTAATTGGAATACTATTGATTCATATGGATTTAAGTTCATACCATCGTACTTAGTATCAAAAAACATGCAAGATGGCATGAAAATATTACCAACCTTTTAGGGTGTTCATACACTTGAAATAATCCATTAAATTTGTCCATACTTTTACCGAATTTTTTTTTTTGCTTCAAAATATTTGCAACGAAATTATCCACCTAGATACTATATAACATGAAGATCAGTCAAACCATTTTTGATTTATGTACAATTTTCAAGTCATATCAAGAATTAAAAATTTTATGAAATAAAAACTTATAAAAAATGAGAAATGTTCACTGTTTTCAAAATGCTATACTTAATTAAAAATTGATCAAATATTTTGAAATTATTATGAAATGTTTTCATATTAATTTTTAGTAGTTGGTGAAAGTTTCAAGGTTTTAGCTACATTATTTTTGAAGTTATGTTAAAAAATATTTTTTAATTTTTTGAAAATTCTGGTAGTAACATATTTTACGGTTTTTTGTCAATTTTTCGACAAATTTTCTCTATTTTTAGAAAAGTATTGAGACATTTGAAAACTTACCTCATTAAAGTATCATCTGTGTGCGATCTTGGATTTATAAAGCTATTGATAGAAATTTTTGGACAAGTATTTCTGTATGAAAAAGTGTTTTCAGAAAGAGAAAAAAAAATAAAAATATAAACATCATTGTAAAATCACAAGCTTCTTCGCTCCACCCAGAATCTAAAATAAAGAAACATAATTTTTTAAATATCTATTAACATTATACATTAACATTATTGTTTTCAACAGAATTAAAAAATTTATTTGCACAACATCTATATAATAGCATGCTTATTGAAGATGTAGACATGGATAATTTTAACTTAAATTCAGGAAAATCACTGGATGAACTTGTACCAGCTATATTAGTTTCAGGATTTGGCAATTTAGTTTTTAAAAGATCGTTTATAAAACGAAATGGACGTAAAGATTTTTCGTATATTAATGAGTATGAATATCCTTATATAATAATTAAAATTAATTAAAATTTGTATTAGCTATATCTAATATATATTATATATATTTTTTTATATTAGTGCTGGAATAAAGGTTATATTGCATTCAGAAAGTGTTAATTATAATAAACAGTATTCAAATGAGTTGTTAACTTATTTTAGAGAAGGCAGAAGTCTTGATAATAATGTAGTTATGCTTAATAACTCATCATATATTTCTCCGGTACTAGCTGTTTTATTTTTTAATGGCCAAGCATCATTTAGACACGTAAGTTAATTTGTACAATTGTTATTGTCAATAACTTAATTTGTAATTCTACATTTTGCAGGATGGACAAAATAATTGTATTATTTATATAAAAAATGGAAAACGCATAAATATTTCTTGTTCAAAAGAGTAAGTAATAAGAAGTTGTATACAGTTGTATTTTTAAATTTTTATTGTAACACGCTAGTGGTATAATATGTTTTCTAGCGATATTCGTTATACCAAGCTTGTCTGAGCATGTCGAGTGGAATTCTCTTGACGAGTGTATTGAATTTTTAAAAAACGATAAATAATTTCTTCAATAAAACGATTCTGAACAAAGGAAGTTAATAATTATAAAAAAAAAATTTGCATTGCCCGGTTGAAAACGAATCCCAGCACTAATGCGTCATAAAAGTATCGTCATTCCACTACGCCACGCTAACGTATTAAACATTTAATTGAAATATTTGGTATTTATTTTAATAACCGCAAATATTTAATTTTCAAAATAGAATAAAATAATTAGAAAAC
The DNA here is from genome assembly GCA_025469315.1 of Stegophylla sp. TES_Ste_2020. Lineage (NCBI taxonomy): Eukaryota > Metazoa > Arthropoda > Insecta > Hemiptera > Aphididae > Stegophylla > Stegophylla sp. TES_Ste_2020. The sequence goes on along the minus strand of JAIPRM010002155.1, from coordinate 2,347 downwards.
TATTGATGCACATAGATTTTATTTCACACTATCGTATTCAGTGTCCAAAAATATGTAAAATGGCGAAAAAACATTACCTACCAATCATTTGAGTGTTAACTACAAATATTATAAGAATTTGTCCGTACTTTCTTCGATATTTTTCAGTCAAGTCCTTGTAAAATGTTTAATTATTCATCCGTAAGAAATTTTATTGCACCAAAATATTCGCAAATCTATCTAGGCACAGAATAAGTGAATTTCACCTATTCTGTGATTTAGGCACCAAGTTTCAAAACAATCGGTTAAGCCAATTTTCTTTTATATACGTTATAGTGCGTAATTTTAGGTAAAACTAATGAATTTCGCCAAAATTCTAACTTCAACATTCTACGAGAGCTTGATGGAAAAAAATTGGAGAAAGTTCAGACAAATTCTTATAATATTTGTAATTAACACTCAAATGGTTGGTAGGTAATGTTTTTTTCGCCATTTTATATATTTTTGAACGCTGGATACGATGGTGTGGAATAAAATCTATGTGCATCAATAGTTTTCTAATTGTTTTATTCTATTTTGAAAATTAAATATTTGCAGTTATTATAATAAATACTATCTATTTCAATGAAATGTTTAATATGTTAATGTGGCGCAGTGGAATAATGTTACTGTTATGATGCATTAGTGCTGGGGTTCGTTTTTAACCGGGCAGTGCGAATTTTTTTTCTTTTTTTATATTATTAACTTCCTTTATTCAGAATTGTTTTATTGAAGAAATTATTTATTGTTTCTTTAAAATTCAATACACTCATCAAGAGAATTCCATCCGACATGCAAAAAATACTCGAACAAGCAAAAACTCACTTTTTTAAATTTATTGTAATCACTGTATTTATATAATTTCTGAAAAAAGCTATGTTATAATAAGTATAGTTTACATTTTATTTTTTATTTCAGTGATTGGAAAAACTTAATATCACTGAGAATTATAACAAGGAATTTTATTAACTTTTTAATGGAAACTTATGGACATAATAATACTAACAATGAATCATCTGATGAAATTATGAATTTCCGCGATTCTTTATGTTCTGTTTTATGTAATCTAATTGAGAAATAAAAGTCTGTTTATTTTTATTTCGTAGTTTTATATTACTAAAAAGTCAACAATTTGCTTTTTAATTTTTTACATTAGATGACTATGTAATACAGTAAATTGTGTGATATGTAACTGTTAGAATGTATCAAGTTTATGTATTACCTATGTTTGTAAAATATTATGTTATTTACTATGTAAAATAAAGTATTGTTTTTTTTTTTTTTATATATAAAATGTATTATTAAAAATTGATTTATTATTGTTTTCATGTTATAATTCAATTTTCTAACTTCTAGTAAACCCTTAATTTCAAACCTTCTGTCAATAATAAAATGTGTACATTAGAAGGTTAACATCTCTATTTTTAACCAAATTGTTGAGCTCCATAGGAATTATGTTCATTTCAGTCATCATTTTACATAAGTATTTGACAAATATCTTTATGCCTTGAACTAAATCACTTTTAAACATTTAAGTAGAATTTTACCAGGAATTTTCTTCTTACTAACATATTTTTTCTTAATGGATAGAAATAATTTTATATCTGTTTTTCCAGTATCCTACCAGCCAGTGTTCAGTGTTGCATGAAGAAGTATTCATTACTTCATTACTATTGAACGTTAACCCTGTATATTTTTGATCTTTTTTTCATATACAATTTAAAATATTAATGTAAAAATAATTTTTTGTCTATTTTTATTCACATTTTGAGTTTTCTTTTTTGACCAGTAGTTCAAAAGATTGAACGCTAAAGAGCCGCTTGTGGCATCGGAGCCACAGGTTTCCGACCCTTGCTCTAAATAGTACTTTTTGAAATAATTTTCCTAAATTCTCTATAATTTTTCAAAAATAAGAAAAACAACTTAAAATTAATAAAATTTCAGTATAAATGGTAAAACATGCCATAAATTAAATATTTATGATATCAGTTTTTGTAATTTAATTGTAACTCCAAAACTAAATAGTAACTACGATTAAAGATATATATTATCTTCAATCGTGGTAGTAACTAGAAATTTGAAATTTTACCCATTATCAACAATTAAAAACATTATCTTTTTTCGTATATATTTTTAGTGGTTGGTGAAAATTTGAAGTCTCTAGCTGCATTATTCTAGAAGTTATGGTAAAAATAAATTTTAAATTTTACGAAAATGACGGTAACTGCAAATTTTGCCGTTTTTTGTTAATTTTTCGACATATTTTCACCGCGCTTGGAAAAAGTATTGAGAAATTGGAAAAATGACCTCTCTAAAGTACCATCTGGGT
>JAIPRM010002154.1:0-32186 GCA_025469315.1 Stegophylla sp. TES_Ste_2020 | reverse complement strand
TTCTATACGAAAAAGTGTTAACAGAAAAAAAAAATAAAAAAAAAAAATAAACATCATTGTAAAAACACTAGCTTCTTCACTTTGTTCAGAATCTAAAAGAAAAAAGAAAAAAATAATAATAAACATCATTGTAAAAACACTAGCTTCTTCACTTTGTTCAGAATCTAAAATAAGAAGACATATTATACAGTTGTACGCGTATTAAAAATCGACCGAACGAATTATTTTCAATTATAATTTACAAAATTATTTTTCTGACAGATCGATGCTGAAAAAAGGATAATTTATGAGAACAAGAAATTGACTGTTAATTTATTTTCATCGTGGTGGACTGTGGCAAGCAGTAAATTAACGGAAAACATTTAATTAATCTTACAGGGTTTGTTCTTAACCACAGCTACACAGTAGGTAAATAATTACTATAATCATGCAAATTCTTAATGAATTTTCCTACTGTAATATTGTCAATGATTCAAAAATGTATCTATTGATTATTGTAAACGATTACAAAACGATATTTAATTAATTTTGTAAAAGTAGTTTGATATTCATTAATTAGATATTTAAATGTAAATCAAAATGCTCTCATATCACAATGTCACTAAACACAATAATCCTGCGAATTTAATTTTTGTGATTGATGATAACGAGCTAAATATTGTGTTTAAACGCTACTTTATAAGTAATAACTTTAAAAAAATATTACTTCAATATTAGTGACTCGACTTTTAACGAAACACAACGTTTTTATATAAAGCAATACGAATGAGTGGTTTCTTAAAACATTACTGTTTGGAATTTAACGACTACAATTGTTTGAAAACCTAATATTGTTCTTTGATAAGATCAGTAGTTGAATATGGTTCAATAATGTCGATGATTTATATTGTACAGATCAGAAAGTTCAAAAACGTTATTTTCAATATTATGAGGTACAAATTAGGAAAAGTTGATTATTTATCAAGTGAGTTTATACCTTAACCTTCAATATCTCTATCACATAAACGGTTCAATATTTGATGTAAAGTCTGATGATATAAAGTTATTTTTATCAATATTATTGTAATTGAATATTAAATTTGTATCTTCATTTGAATCATAATTGCTGTTTTATAGTTTTTGGACAGAACTACAACGATCAATACAACGGAAAACTATTAGGTGATATGAATAAATTTAAATGCGTTGGTTTAGGAGCTTAATTTTATGTTTTTTTATTACCAGCGCACAATCGTCTTGAATGAATAATTTAAAGAATATAGTCGCCCGTGCAGTGTAAATAAACACAAATAAAATAAAACCGGATTATTTGAAAACTAATATGGATATCATCGAAGAATCAATTCGGTTTGTTTCACTCTTTGAGTTTAATCGAATTCCAAAACTCGCCACGAATAACGATGCAAACAATAGTAAATCTGTGCTCGAATCAATGACGTGTTGTTTAATCTTTCTTTTGAGTTTTCAGTTTTCAAAAACTCCTTTCCATCCATTCGCCGTCGATCTCGTAGAGCGAATACGCATTCGACGCATCTTCCGGAATTATACGCCACAATATTCCGGTCAATAACAATATCAATATTATTATTACGGTCCGGTTACGAGATTTTTATACGTTTTCGAATGATTTAATGTCGCGTACGTGATCGACAAAGTAGGGTCGTAAGAAATCGGGTCGAAGACCCTGCAGTTGTAGTCAGTGCTGTAGCTAGAGGTTGGCGATATGGGCGATCACCAAGGGTGCAAAAATAAGATTAGGTTGTAAAATATTGTGAAATAAAGCATTTATTTGGTTTAAGCCGATTAAATTATTTTTTTTCAAAATGTTATTTTATTGAAAAAGTGTTATTGATACGCATTTAACGTACACACTGTAAAAAATAAAACTAGTATTTAATGGAACAATTAAAAAAAAAAAAAAAAAAATACGTGTATAAAAGGTTTTGGTGGCGAAGGGGTTCAAAATTTTGTTTTGCCAAAGGCGCAATAAAAGATAGCTACAGTACTGGTTGTAGTCACGATTGCGCGTCGCATCGGGTTACTATAATAATAATAATAATAATAATAATCAGTGGTGAAATTAGGATTTTTTCAAGTGGGGTGTCCACCAATAAATGTCTACTATACCTAATTATTTAAATATGAAATTATAATTAATTGACACTTTACAAGAATTCATTAATTAGAAATTTGATGCAGCGAAATCTAACTGCCTTTTCTAACATTTTTATGACGTTATTTATAGATAAATACAATTTAGCGTCACATATTTAACAACAACAATATTAATTTTTAAAGATGTTTCAAGTTTAGTAGAGGTTATAATTGAATAGTTAAAAGGATTTTTTTTTGTCAATGCTCATTGAATAAAATTTCCATAAATATAGTTTCAGGGGGGTGTCCAGACACTCAAAACATCCCCCTTGGTTGCGCCACTTGATAATAAATACACGGACGATCGGTTTTATTATGACATTATTGCGCGTCCAACAACGCGCCACTCATTCGTGCGAGCACTGATGCCATAGATAATAGTATTATAACACTATAGAAATGGATTATATAACGTCATAAAGGGTAGTCCTTCAGTACAACAGTACTCAATGGGAATATTAGTTACCACATTGGTAAGCGGTTACTCGTATTTATAAACACTTGCGGTATAATCATGGATGATGTTATGGACAGTTCTTGGTTTTTTACTCTCTGACGAAAACCTCTGATCACAGTTATATTATTAACACGTCTAATCCGCGATTGAAAGAAAAGATACAGAGCAAATTATTGACATAAAAAAATTAATTTTTTTTTTTTCTAAAGAACTGTTTTGTTACATACTCGCCAACACAATTTATGTAATATTAGATTTGCTAACACACTATCCCGTGCAGCGGCGAAACGGAACCATGTTGTTTAAAAGCAGTAGCTTCCCAATTTTTATGTCTGAGGGTTGGTCCCTCGCCTCTCAAATAGTATACTTTGAACAAATTATGAAGTTGAGTTGCAACTAAGCATAGGTACTACATAAGTGCATCGTTCGAATGCTCATTTGTATCCAATAGTAACGATACTATCTAAATGTTGAAGTCTTTAAGAAGCTATTTGCTTTCAAGTTATTTTAAGTTCATTATGCCGTTGACCCCGTGTAATCTTAATGATGACTAATAATTAATGAATTCTTTTCGGGCACATCACAACACTGCATTATAATACAGTATTATCAATGACGGTTGCCCCGCCCCCACACGTTAGTCACATGCGAATCAGCTTAAAACCAAAGTGGTTATTTTTGAAATTAAAAAAAAGATCTTTTTCCACGCCGTTCATATTATATAAAATAAAATTCAACTCGCTTTATTCGGTTTTCCTCGTATACTACATATTATATGGGGCAAATTCGTCATATACCGTATCGCATGAATTGCCCGTAAAACTTATAGAACACATAATATTTACGACGACGGTCTTGGAATAAAATATACGCATGTGAGGGTAAACACATAAAAGTATATACTATACTACCTATATATATATATATCTACAGGGTGTGCAACGAAAATCTGACATATTACACGGTTTAACTTTGTATAATGCATAAGTGTTGTAATTATATTAAATATTTTTCTGTGTATAGTTTAAAAAACAAACGAATTTACATTTATAAAAAAAAAAATTATCAATTCACCAAGTTTTCTATCTACATTTTTTTTTTTGCGTTTTTTTCTTTTCTTAAATTATTATTATGAGAGAACTAAAATACATATTTATATATATATATATATATTTAAAATTTTGATAGTTTGTTTAGCTTAGAGCAGTTGAGTGGAAGGAAAAGTAAATGTACTCTAAAAATATTACTCTAAACATTAGAACCTTTTATCTCACTAATAATTGATACAAAATTCAAAATCGGAAAACAAAAACGGTCAAAAGTGATATTCTCTATTGAAATATTTAGAGAAAAGTAGCAGTAAACGTTTCAAAATAATTGAAAAGTATATTTAATAAAAATAGCAAAAAAATATTTTTTTTTCATAAAATTTTTCAATTCATTAGTAATTGTACACCGAAAAAAAAAATACTAAATACACTAGTAGTGCATTAAGTAACATAATGAAATCAAATTCATCAGTGATACAATCTGCATGCACACCTTACTATATTATTTCATTTGCATGTACCTACATATATTGGTCATAATACATTTTTTTGACAAATATGCTCCATAAAAACATTGTTTTTGTTTTCGTTTTCACTATATTTTTTCTTGTATTTTATTTACACGTCTATAGAACATATTTCCACACACTTGCATACCACTTCTGTATATAATACATTTACAATAATATGTTCCTATACTCGCAGGACGTATGTATACAAATTGGATAAATAAAAAATGTACTCGGTGAATTTATTTTATTATTATTATTATTATTATTATTATTTGGCGTACGCGATAAAACGTTTCGATAGTGTGCGCGCGCGCGCGATAAAATCTTTTACGAATAAACATTATAAAACGAGTCTGTAGCGAGTAAAATCGATTTTTGTTTTTAGTTTAAAAACCGAACGGTCACACATTTAAAACGACTACTACGCACACTATGACGTCACGTCCGATTCGTACAGAAATCGAAGTGTTCGTCTTCCACTCGCCCAAATCGCATTCGTCAAACAAACGACCACTTTTAATCTTATACCGTCAAAACGTATTAATCTACCGAAAAATATTATCATTATGACAGGAACCGGAACGCTAATAGTTGTTGTGGTCATCGCGGTTCCGGTTCTTTAATAGCCAAGAATCTTGGTGTTCCGATTTTTTTTTTGCAATGTTAGAAACTTAAATGAATAAAGTGAATTTTGTACATTTATCAATATTAATTTACATATTATCATAGTCATAGGCGTAAACTTGGAGGAGCGAAAAGGGGTAACTGCCCCTTCACTTAAAATTATACTGTACAATGCTCACCCCCTTGATATTTTGTAAAATTATTAAACAGACGTTTTGAATTTTTAAGAAAATTATGAAATTTTAAAAGATTAACGAAAAAAGGATTAAAAGATAAACATAAACATAAAAAATAAAAATAAATAAAATAACTGATTATCTAGTTAATTTTTTGTTGATTATGATTTATTTGACTATCTTACAATTGTAGTCATTGGCCCCTTTCCCCCTCTGAAAAAGTTGAAAATACGTTACTGAATTGGACTTGGTAAATAAACTACATTGGTTATCAAGACAAAAATATCAAGTTTGCCCCCCGATTAAAACTAATCAATTTACGTCCATGATTATAGTGGTGGTCGTAAGGGATTTGAATCATCACAATAGGTCTGTCTGTTATGTTGTTTTGATATTTTCATTTTGGTTTAACAGGTTCCACGAAATAAGAAAACATATAAGTCCCAATAAGAATTCCTTTAAAATCCCTTCGGAATACCGGTTCCGGTCCCTGGATTTAGTTTCTTTAATTTTATAACAGATAATTTCATAGTATACACATATACACTCCACGGCGAATGTTTGTATATTGCAAAAATAAAAAAAAAATATTCACATTTGCAGTCGGATTTCGACGTACGATTATGTGAAATTATTTAAAAATAATATTAAACGTGATAACGTACCGTCTGGTGTGATAACGTTTCTGATTCTTATTGATAGACATTTTAAATTTAAAGTGCGAAGGTTAGTTATTATTATTTTGGGCCATTGGTACGAATGAAGTTTGCACACGTCAGATTCAAAACATTTTTCACAAAAAAGAGTATTCTTCGTAATTTCATTAAATATAATATGTTATATCAATCTCTTTGGTATTCGTAAACCATATTCGTTGTAAATAAAATATAAACCAAATGTTCCATTGCACTGTTTATAATTTGGGAACTGCACTGCCAATGAAAGTTTTAGAATTTAAATAAGATTCTCCAGTGAATCAGTGAATTCACAATACCTGTATTATTTATTTCATTTTTTTTTTTGTGAGTAAGCTATTTTTTCTTTCTGATGTTTTTTTCTTTTTAATTTATAATAGTTCATAAGAAAATTATAATACATAAAACAACGCGTAAGAAGTTACAAAAACCATTGCATTTGAGCTGCGTGGGTATGAATGGTAAATTATAAAGCAGGTTTCCCAACGTCAAATTAATATTGAATTAATCTTTCTACGGTAGTCGTTTTTGATTTACATACCGACCATTGTTAATTAACTTCTCTATAGGAAATATCATTTTGTATTCGCAACAAAGGCCAGGTTACACATTGTGCACCACTTCAATAACTTATGCTAATATAAATTACGGTCCGGATGCCCTTTCTTGAAATATGTTAAAATACGTTGTCTTGATATTGGTAATATTTACCGTGTTTCTGACATTTGATTAAATAGTTTACAATCACTATTTTTGCCTCCATTATTCTAATGTGAATATTTTTATAATTGAGATTTTCTTTTACAAAAAAACAAAGGTTGATATTTAAAAAAAAAAACTATTAAAATGCAGTATTAATGTCGTTTTTGATAATTCATAAAAAAAAAAAATATATATTGACCGACATACTCAGGATGGGACACCTTGATTATGTATACGTATATATATATATATATATATATATATAGGCGTATCTACATCAATTTTAAAACTTTTTTTTTTGTCGTCCATTGTACATCATTTTTTTTTACAAAAACACGGTTTTAAACTGCGCGATATGGTTCATCGAACTGCCGTGTCACATATTATAATGTAATAATAATAATAATATCATCTAACGACGACCAAGCTATCAATCATGCGACCATATTTTTCATTTAACCGACTAATAATTTTAATATTATGTTTTCGCGCTGTTTATGCCTACACATTTTCTACAGCCATAATAATATATTAAAATACAGTATAGAGGTACTCGTGTGTACGTTATTTTTTAAATTTTTTTTGGAACCCATTCAACGATACGGTTTTTAGCTACGCACATTTGGAACGTTGCAATTTTCCTAAAACCGCAGTTATAAATAATCCAAAATTAATGATGCAGTGCCGCCGCCGCCGCCGCCGGTCACATAATATTATTATCATGAAGCGTGCACGCGGTCGCGTATTAGGTGAAAATCGCTTTCGTACAATATTATGAAAGGCACGACGGCATCAGAGGAGATGTTTTGTAAGTCTTACATTTATGATTTATTAGTGTAACTCGGCAAATTTAGCTCGTTAGATTTTTTTCTTAAATCCCACACTCGAAGATTTATTTTAATGGGTAATTTTAATCCTGTAATTATACGATCCAAACAACTATTTAAATCATAAGTGAACTGCGTCAGACAGTTTTTTTTTCTTTTTCGGGAAATATTAATAATACACATAGTGTATTATAAATACGAGTAGTAACTGACTTATAAATTTAATAAAAAAATGAATTTCTATAGGTTATTAAACAAATCAAAAATAATACAGTGAACATTTAACCGGTTACATCGAAATATGATCGACTCAGAGTTTTTCCTTAAGTTGATTTTCGGTTAAATACGAAAAATATTTGGATTTGGTTATTTTCATCATAAAATATTAAAATGATTCACGAGAAAATGGCATTCCAAAGATTGATTTTTAATATTATGTGCAATTATTATTAATCACGCACAGTTATTGGTGTTTGGGTTCTTCAAAACCCAGGATGGATATTCTTACAAAATTCCATAACAGAATGACGAATATTTTTAAACTTTTTCGACTAAAATTCTAAATGTTCTATATCGAGAGTTGCCTTAACTATTGCAACTCTAATTCAATACGGGACATCATCTGTTTTCAATAGCATACACTAAGAAATGAATTCAAAAGATTTTTTTTTCACTCTTAATTTTGTTTACACGTGAACATAATAATATTCATGTTGGCCAACCCTGTGCACTGTAATACAGTCGTACGTTAACACAAATGACAATGGTAAAAACAAAACGCTCCTCGAAATTCCCCCCCCCTGTTGTATAGAATAACACAGTCGCCGTTCATCGTGCTCGGTTAAAAATCGGCTAGTGTTAACATGTCCCGACTGAGAGCGACGAAACGTGGTGAAAATTAATGTGGAATTTTCCTCCGTTATCTTGTACCTATATTATTATTATTATTATTATTATTGTTCCGCAAGGTCATCGCGCTCTGCAGCAAAAAAAAAAGTGCCGAGAACCGAACTCGGAAACGTGGCGGCGTGAAGCTCGAGTGGGGCGGGAAGAAGGGGCGGTGGCGGAGAAAAAATATATTAACGCCGTAAACGAGGTCGGGTGTTCTTTTCATTTTTTATCCCCGGCAACGAACTTTCGCTCAGACATACGTATTATCATCGTAAATCGCCCGAGCGAGTCGAAACGCTAGCGAATTTTTCAAATAATAATATATACCTCTATTTTTTTCTCGCACACGCGGTATACCAGGGGTGGCCAAATTGTGGCTCTCATCGTGGTCGTATGTGGCTCGATTCATTGTATTCCTAAAAAAAAAACGATCATCTTGTTTTTTGTAATAATGCATTTTTTTTTTTTTTTTTTTATCGATCACAGTTTTTTTGATTTTAAATATAATTACGGCCTTCAATGTGTGAAAACAAAAATTTTTTAAAAACAAAATTAGCAATTCATCGTACGAATTAATATTTATTATTTTTGAATTGTTGTATTTTTTCATGCACTTTATTTTCGTTGATCTGGGTTTTATTAATTGATGTGAGATTGAAGTTATTCTTTAACATGACGTTTAGTTAAATTTTTAAATGATATTTAGATTTGATTATTTTCACTGTCCGATAAAGTGATTGACGAGAATAATATGTCATTTCAAAAATTTTGATTTTAAATTCTGCGCACAGTTATTAATTTTCGGGTTTTTTATAATAAAGAGACATGCTGATAAAAATCCACAATAGAATGACAGTTCTATTCAAACTTTTCAAAACCACCACATCGTAGTAATAATTCCAAGAGTTCTATATAGTGTCTTAATGTTAAGTATTATTATTATTATTATTATTATTATTTAATTCAGCCAAAACAATTACAATAAAATAATTTAATAATAGCTGATACGAATACCAACTGAGCCATGCTCGTATCTGGTATACGGAGTTCAACCATATCACAATTCGTTTAAAGTAAATAATATGCAATTAAAATAAGATATAATTAATAACAAAAAAACATGAAAAATGAGAAAAAGAATACAAAAAAAAAAAAAAGAAAAACTTAATCAACATTACATATTAATATAATTTATATACGATATTATGTTTAAACATATTGCGTTTTTATGATTTTATTGACACACACACATGATCATCAAGATCACTGACTATTTTATTTATTTTTATTTGATTTTTACTAATTATATTCATTATATCATATCGGTATTATTGGATTGACTTAAGCGCCTTAACACTATTGCAATACGATTGATACCACCGGACGTCCGTTTTCAATGACATTGACTAAAAACGGATTCAAAGTAACGTTTTCGATTCTCGACATAATTTTATTTATCCGTGGCGGCTCGTAAGCACATTCAGGTTGGCCACCCCTGGCGTATACAACGAGTCATTATTACAGTGCATAGTACACTAGGTATGACGTGTGGGAAGGGAGTGTGCGGGACGAATCGTCGAAACGACGTTTCACTCTTAAAATTTATACCGTCTCGGTTTTCCGGAAAATCATATTTTATTGTTGGCAATAATTTATGTGGGGGGGGGGGGCGAAAGTTTGTCTTTGGTCTATTAACCGAAACGAGTCGATGGCGTGGCACGCGGAGAGCGTCACGCGGCGGTGGTTAACGGTCCCCCGGGGGGGGGGTGCGTATGAGAGACGGGGGACAGGACATTTGTTTAGGACCCGCACTGCAGTGTGCTTACGAGGGCTAATTGTTTTTAACATTTATACATATATTATTTATATTCCGCAGTTACGCGTCAACGTGTAATAATAATAATATTATGTAAATCGAGTGAATTATTCAGATAAACCGAACTTCTCGCCTGTTCTGCACCAGATCCGCTTATAATAATAATAATAATAATAATAATAAATACATACGTATATAGCGTGCACCCGCGGCGTGGCTCGTGATAAGCACAGGCAAGTTAACACGATGACAAAATGAGACGATATTGACACAGAAATTTCGTATGAATTCCACCGAGTAACCGAATAATACGCATCCGCAGTAGTGTGGCAAACTCAAAATATTATTCAGAGGCCAAAATTTTTTATGACCACCCACTCACCCATTTGAAAAACCTCAGAGATCGCAAAAAAAAAAAAAAAAACCACTCCAATTTTTTCAAATATTTATAAACAGTTTATTTAAAACAATTAAAACAACAAAATACATTTTTTTTTTTTTTTACCTTATTTATTTTTTTTTTAATAACAAAAACATAATCGAGTAATTTCAGATCTAAGTATCTAAGTAAGTGAGCGTTATAACATTTCAATTTAAAACTAAATTTAATTTAACCTAATCGTTTCATTTTAAGCATTGATGCAGATTTGTGTGCTTGCAGTGTTATTATAATATCAATCATCTGTTGATAGTTCCTATTCATATAGATTTCGTGTAGCTAATTATTTGTTGCTCAATTTTTTTTTACAATTTGCGATCACTTCCAAATCAGTTTTTCCAATTTTTTTAGCGACCTTTGAATGTATTGATATAATATAATCGCGTACAGATTATCATTAATATAATATATTATATCCGGACATACTTCGTATTCTTGGCTCCTTGGATGAGATTTGGAGGGTGTGTAAAATTTCAAAGAAATAATAATAAATCATTTCTCCAATAAAACGATTCTGAGTGAAGCTTCAGCTTATATAAGAGACAATTTTACTTAAAAATTATAAAGTTTATTAATGTAGTAAAAAAAAAAAATAAAAAAAAAATGATGAGAAAATTTGAAATCTGATACGAAAAATACTAAAAATACAATACAAAAGAAATATAAAACACTGATATTTCGGTATCTTCTTTTAGATTATGAGTGAAGCGAAGAATAGAATGTATTGATTTTACAAACTTAAACGTGTTTTTTTCCAAATATATGGAAGCGCGATTTCGGGTAGAAATACTGGCCCGAAAGTTTCGATCAGTAACTCTATAGATCGGAAATGTTTTCTAAATGGTACTTTTTATGGGTCATTTTTCAAAATTCTCCAATACTTTTTCCAAGCGCGTGCCTATACTACACAAAATCTTACAACATCGGTAAAAAATGTCATAACCAGAATTTTCATAAATTCAATTATATTTTTCTCATCATAAATTAAAAAATATTGGAGATAGAAGTTTCACCAGCTACTAATATTATTCGCGTGTATACATTGTAAAGTTTTCTAAATTATTCGACTAATTTTGAGGTAGCACAGAACTTTGAAAATATAGGAAATTACTCGCTTTTCGTAAGTTTTTAGCCCATAAAACTTTAACGTTTGAATATTAAGACCTTAAAATTTAATACAAACACACATTGATGTGTATTATCAATGGCACTGAAAAATTTCAAAAATCGTAAATCAAGTTTTTATCTTTTACACTCACATACACTTAAACGCATATAAAATACAATTAGTTGATCCAATCTTTATAAAACTTGGTACATTGATGGAGAATTACATTTCAAATACTGTGGTGGAAGAAACAATTTTAATGACGGATAATTAAAAATTTTACAAGGTTTTGATCAAGAAAAAATCTGAAAAATAACAGGAAAATTACCATAAATATTAAATGCTATAAATAATTTACCATAATTAGAAACGGACATGGATTACTTTGTCATTAATTAATAGTAGGTGAACATTTAAAAAATATATTGAATTTTATTCGACTGTATTTATGAAAAATAAATTAAAATCTATAAATAGCTCAAAACCCAAGTACTCCCACAAAAACACAAAAATACCAACTTCACTAATTATAAAAAAATTGACGATGTATGAATTTATAAAAATAAAATTTCATTACTTTTTTATTAAGACATCTAAATGCCCCTGAATACAACACTGTATTACATCAAAACGATCTTGCGAATCAGTAAACAAATTTTTCTTTACAGACACGACTTCTCTTATTTCAACAAATGTCTTAGAAACTTTTGGGAAATGGTTGTCACACACAGAATCAGATAGATAGTGTAAATTACTCTTCCCTGACATTCCCGGGTTCTTCTCTTGGTTTCTCAACTCCAACCTGCTTAGATGTTAAACAACTGTTTTTTATCAAGCTCAGATTTTGTCATAATCGTCTTCCCTCGCTTATCTAAACCGTTCTCCGTTTTGTCATTATAGTATATGATTTCATTGTCCGGCGTTTTCAATTCGAATTATAACTATTTTGAATTCCATTTCTTCATCACAATCGAATCTCTCTCGTCTATTAAATAATTTCTTTTCTTTCTAATTTTTTTTTTTTCTCATACAACATGGTTCTCGTTTTAATAGTTTATTTCGCTTATTTATTTGTTTTAAATAAAATATGCATTGATTATATTCTCCTTCAAGTATAGGTAGATACACATAGACTAGATAACATACTTTAAACCTCTCTTTTTTTTTTTTTTGGAAAATTATTAATTTTCAATCTTTATTGTAATTAATGAACAGTAACTATGATAAACAAAAAAATAAAAATAAAAATTCCTCGGTACAGTTCGTGTTAGTTGTATTTTATATCCCTAATATAATATGGTTTAATAAATAATTTCAAATGTTTAGACTGTTATATTTATTACATACCTATTTACGAGTAGATAACAGTTCAATAAAAATATTTATATTTTGGAGTTTGATTAGATATGATACAATATTGATATTTCGATTACATTTTCAGAATGTTAAATGTAAAAATTGTTTATTTTTCAACTCTAATAGTATTCACTGTTAAGTATTTTTAGATTTGTTACTACTAGATACCAACAAACCATGTTCTATTTGCGATTTATTAATATTATTTTTTTTTTTTTGTTCTAAAATTAATGAGATTTGTTAAAATTAAAAATTCGTGGTATTTATCAAAAAATATTTTTAACTATTTTCATAATGATAATATGAAAATGTTCAATGAACATAACATAACACAATTATTTAAAAAAATTGCATTCATTCATACAAAGAAAAAAAAAAAAACAATAACATTATTGTTTTTAAATTACATTATTGTTGAGTTTTTTGGAAAAGAATGCATATTATAAGTATTTATAAGGTATATAAATGTAAGTATATGTTACCTACGCCTTTTCGGGAGATTTTATTATTCGAGTACTCCGTGTCTTTACCTACATGTCAGCTCATTTTTATGGAACCCGAGGGACGTACAAAAACAATAATGCCTGTTCGCGAATCATTTTTATCAAAAATCCACTATGTATGTTATGTTTAAATGCATATATTTTACTTAATGCCTGCGTGTCGTTTTCCATTTTTTTCAGCCGTATACCCCACGTGTATTAATAACACATGTATGCAGTAATAAACCCGTTTCTTGTAAATCGTTCGAATTTAAGGCATATTATTTTATATAATAATATTGATTATATATTATTATCTTAAAAGATAATTTTCGTGTGTTTGAGAAGTAATTTATATACGCTGAAATTTGCATAATAGATGATATGTAAAAATATTTATTACATTTATGTACCCCGGTAAATGTTTGAAAAAAAAAATATTTTTCTTGCCGTGTAGATACATTGTTATTATTTTCTTTCGTTGATGGTTTTTGGGAGAAATTTTTAAGAAACGATGAATAAATATTGTCTGTCTCTACTGATGTGACGTGATAAACAAGAAAAAAGTGCTAAATTCAGGAAAATAATTCTCTCTCCGTTTTGCCCGGTATTGTCGTTTACGTAGGAAGAATATATGCCAAGTATTTATATTATTGTTCCTGTAAATACATCATCTTACTCCAGAAACATTTTCGAATATATTTTAAACGCTTTTGTCAACGGGTTTTGTTCAAAAATAAAATATACGATTTTAAAAGCATTTATTTTTACAATTCATTGTACGAACAAAAAAAAAAAATAAAAATAAAAATACGAAGAGTATTCCATTATTTTCGTTATTATTTTAATAATTATTATTATTGAAGGGAATAAATTATTCGTTTCAAACACACATTTGAGAAGAATTCGTGTAAATATACTATGCGTATGATTTTATTGATAATGTTTATCAAATTGTGGCCCGACAATCCTCCTCCCCACCAACCATTTTTACTCATTCATAAATGGCGAAAGCGGTTCAATTTTTCTGAGCATACACGGTTGATATTTTATGTGTACACACGCATTTTTGTAATATAATATGCATTGGTGATTGATGTTTTCAATCGCCCTCTCTCTCTCTCTATCTCTCTCTTTCTATCTATCAGACAATATCGATATGGTGATTTTACCACCTTTGACTATTAGCATACATTATCGCTGGCATTCCGGTACATAACTAATTCATCATTTCGAGACGAGACCTTAGCACACCCTAACGTCAAAAAATATGATCTCGTTTAGGAAAAAAAAAAAATGTATAAAATATTTATTTATCACCCGAATTGTCTTATTAAAAAGTCTCTCACCAAAGCACAATTTATACCCTAAACCTCATATATTATACTCTGCATCAGATCTATAATTTATACCCTTACCCTCACTATTTATAATGCGAAAAAAAAAACAAATAAATAAACGAGCAATATAGCTTCATCTCTAGAGTCTTTACCTTCATTTGGTTTTACATTTACGTTTGTTGTGAAATCGAATTTTCTTTTGATTTTATGACTTTAATACTTTGAAATTTCAATAAAATATGTGAAAAAAAAGACATTTGGTGAAAAAATAGCAGGGTTGTGGTTGAATGCTAAAATCACGAGAAGGAAATCCACCGAATTTACATACAAAATTTCATCTCTCTAACCCTGTATGTTATTTCTAATTATCTATTAATCTCTACCGATTGCAGTACTTTAGATTCGTGGTTTAATAACTTTAACTGTCTATAAAAAAAGAGAAAAAATTCATTGCGTGAGCTCATTTTGTCCAAACGAGGCCGCCACATTCAAACATAACAATTTTTATTAATTTATTTTTTATGGGCGTTGAAAAATATTTTTTGCTCTTCAGGGGTGCGGTGACTTTATTGAAAGGTTGAGAATCACTGACGTAGACGTATCGTATGCCGCGCATGGAGTTAAGGCGTAACACGATATACATATATACATGGGCAGGTTATGGGAGTGTTGATCGGTTTTCGTTCTCTCCTCGTTTTCCGCGACGTTTATCCCGTCCGACGGCGATTTTACCGTCTCGAGATTACTATTAAAACAACGTGTGGCCGCCGCGGTGTCCTTTACGCCAGCGGTTCCCAAACTTTTTAAGTTCACGCCACCCTAAAAATTAAAAATAATAATTGCGCCTCCCATAAAAAATTAAATTACAAATTTATATTATTTAAATATACAAACATTTTTATTTATTTTTATGACAATATAAGTTAACATTAAATACTATTTAACTTCAATTTAAAGTATTACAAAATATTTTTATTTTTATGAAAAAAAAAAAACAATGATGATTAATATTTAAACTTAATGCGAACAATGTGCTTGTTTTCCATTTAATAATTCTTCAAAATTAGGTAGCAATGTTGTGACAGCCACACGCATTTCTTTTTCAATATTAAGTTTCGATCGATATTTTGATTTTAATACAGCAACTGCAGAAAAGCCTGCTTCGCATAAATACGATGTCGCAAACGGTAGTAGTACACGCAAAGCTTTGTTGGATATTTCCGGATATTCATCTTTAATGCTGTTCCAAAATCCTAAAAGTGAAAATGAAGAAAATTTCATTCGTAACGAAGAATCAGATGAAATATCAATTAATTGTTCTTCTTCAATAGTTGTGAAATTTGGTAATGGCTTTTCACTAAACGGATCTTTAATCCAATTGTATTGTACGATGTCTTCTGGAAAATATTTTTCGAAATGATTTTTTAGAGTCATCAGATGATCAGAAATTATTTTTAGTGAGCTCATTGGTAATTCAAGATTATTATCTTCAAGAAAACTTTTTAAAAGTGAAAAACACGTGGTTTTCCCGTTTTCTTCGGTCAGTTTCCTTTGCCATAAATCGATTTTTTTAATAAAAGCAACCACTTTATCATATAATTGCAGAATGTGAGTTTCTTTACCTTGTAAAGATGTGTTGAGTATATTAAGTTTTTCAAAAATATCACATAAATACGCTAATTTAATTAGAAAATCGCTATCAATAAACTTGTTAAAATCATTATGACCTTCATCACTCAAATAAGTGTAAATTTCTTGTCTAAGTTCGAACACTCGTACTAGTACGTTTCCTTTTGAAAGCCATCTAGAATTACAATAAAACAGTAACGCAGTATGCTCTGCTCCCATTTCTTCACATATCTTTTTAAAGAACCTTGCTTTAACAGGCCTTGTTTTTATGTAGTTAACTACTTTTATAACTGTTTGAAGTACAGTATTTAACGATGGACACATATTTTGTGATGCTAAAGATTCTCGATGAATAAGACAATGAGTCCATATAATTTCTGGAGCTTTTTGTCGTATTAAAGCCTGAAGTCCACCATAATGACCAGCCATAGCTCGAGCCCCATCTGTACATACACCCAAACAGTTTTCCCAATTAATATTATTACAATTCATAAAGTCATTAGTAATCTCAAATAAGGTTTTAGCCTTAGTGTCTCCGAAAATTGGTTTGCAAAATAATAACTCTTCTATAATATTTGTTTCATCCATAAAACGAATATAACATATCAAGTGTGCGTCTTTATTACTATCGGTAGCTTCATCAAGTTGAATAGCAAAATTTTTGTTTTTTAATTTATTAATAAGCTGTTCATTTATATTGTCGGAAATATCATGAATTCGGCGACTTATTGTATTATTAGACAAGGGAATATTTTTAAGTTGGTTTGCAGTAGATTCCCCGATCATAGTAGAAACCATATCAATTGCTGATGGTAAAATGAGTTCTTCAGCAATTGTATGAGGTTTTTTACTCTGAGCAACACGAAATGCTACCTTATAAGAAGCTAAAAGTGCTTTGGTTGGAACACTTGTCTGTTTGATAAAACTGGTTGATTGTTTTTCTAATTGTTCACGTTGTCTTAGAAAATAATCACGTTTTTTATTAATTAATGATCCATGATTAGTTTCAAAATGACGCTTTAATTTATTTGGAATCATACTATCGGCAGCTAATACTTTTAAACAAATAACACATTTAGGACGTTCTTCGTTGTCTATTTTAATGTAAGTAAAACCAAAGTCTAAATAACTATCGTCATATTTTCTGGACTTACGTTTATTTTCTTCTTTAAAGTTGTCTTCATTTAAACGCTTGGCTGTACTCTTAATATTGAGAAATTTTTCCATTTTTACAGAAAATACGAGTATATAAAAAACGAGTTGATAATGCACAATTCGAAAATAACAAATACACCTTACGTACGGTTCATTCACGACTACTTCAGCTATTGCCATGCGAATATATTAATATTGGTCATTACTCATTACAATCCAACACTATTTGGTAGACGCAATAATATTAGGTTATCGATAATGCGATAATGCTGTAACGACATTTACGGAAATCCCCGATCAAGTATATTATTGTACGAGTATAACACGACTTTAAGTAATACTATCATAATAGTGAAATATTTATTTGGAATAGTTATGACTTCTGATATTTCAACAAAATTATAGCAATATAGCTGATTTAAAAATATCAATATTTAGTATTTACCGCGCGGCTCGAGCCTCCCCTGCCAAAAGTTCGCGCCTCCCAAGGGAGGCGCGCCTCACAGTTTGGGAACCGCTGCTTTACGCCAAAGACGGGTATTATTATTATTGTTATTATTATTATTATTATCAATGTAAACACATTTAAATCGCGAGCACACGGTGTCGTGTCGCACACGATCCGCGCGTGCGGATAAAACCCGACGAGTCGAACGCAACCGTGTTATCGCGGTATACTGGTCACTGGCGTTGTGTATTTCTTGCGGATTTAGCGATCGAAAAATTATGTTAAAAATTATGTTTACCCGACGCACCGCGGGGGCTGAACGCTACCGGGGGGGGGGGGAGGATTCGTTCGAGGAATAATATGAGAGAAAAAAAAAAACTGCTACTACTAAAAGAAACTTGTTCCGAAGAAAGTAATGGGCGGGGAAAAAAATGTATAAAAAATCGTCGAAACTTCACCGACTACGGCTGGCGGTCCGAATCGAAATCGCGTTCCGACACACAAATGTTCGATTCGCGTTTTATGAATATATTATTATTGTTTGTTGTCCGTTCCGTTGCGCGTTGTTACGGGGATTCTACGAGGTGACATAATATTATTTTATACTTTTATTTCCAAGCGAATATTCTGTCTTTCTGTCTTTCTCACGCGAGTTCTTCTCTAACTCTCTGTGTCAACGTACATTCATTGCGTGAATTCACTCGTGTTTCGTGAACGTCTCCCGGAGGTAAGAAAAAATAATTACTAAATAATTAGTACTTTTTATTCTAATTATTATAAAATAAATAATTGATTTTAAATTTCTCTGATCATTATTATTATTATTATTATTATTATTACTAAAACATCAATTTTAATCACCAAAAATTTTTGACTAATTATGCAAAATACATTATAATAATCTTTTGTTACAACCTGAAGACCGTAATATTAAATCAACCCGCCGTCACTCACTCGGGGGAAAAAACTCGTTCCAGTCAAATCACAAATTTCAAGTAAAATCCTTGTCGGGTTATTAGCATTGAGAACAGTGGTGTATCCAGTATTTTATTTTTTTTTGGGAGGGGCTGATCAGTGACAAAATTCCATAGTCCTTTTTGATTTAATTAATTTTTAGAAATTAGAAGAAAGCCCACAAAATCATGATACCCTCCTCCCCAACAACATCATTTTTATTTAATTAGTACCTATGCACCATACAGTCTTATTTATTATAAAATGAAATAATAAATAAAAAATTAAATTTTAATCCTCTTAGAAATTTGACTCTATGGGGTCATTTAGGTGCAATGTACAACAAAACCCAAATAATTTTAAATAATTAAAATATGTTTACCTGGTCGAACCTTGTATGAATTTATATATTTGCCATTGACGATGATATCTTAATTAGATATTAATATTAATTATTAATTAGATAATGACTATAGATATAAAAACAACTTAGATTATTTAGACACTATAAAATTAAAGGTCGACCATTGAACACTGCGGATAATAAATGAAAAATTTTGGGAGAGGCTGCAGCCTCCTCAGCCCCCTCTGGATACGCCACTGACTGGGAACTATCATTCAGTACCTCTTATTCTCATACCATACACAAAATAGATTCTTTATAATCAAAAATATATATTTTAAATCGACTCAAGATTACACACAACTGCAGCAACAACATGTTAGAGCACAAGAAGGTAAGTTGAGATATTAAAAGCCTACCAAAAGGACAGTGAATAGAAAACGATGAAAAATGTGTCGTTGTGAATTTTAGTGGAGAATATTACATAATAAAGTGCTTTATATATTTATACCGTTTTAGTCGATTGATGTTTTTAAAATTCTTGTACTTTTTTTAACGATATACATATTATGTTCGTCCGTGCCAAAGGACAAATATGAATATAATCTTATATTCGGAGCGCACAGCACTAGACTAGTGCCAAATCTTAAAGCATGTACCTGCACGTGTCGTTACTGTCCGTCATCGAAGGGTGAGTGGGAGGATAAAAAAAATACATTTTTGTTGTGAAAATCAGGGTCACGCGTCATTTTTTCTACATAGTTTTTCTCGATTTTGGGTAGTTTCAGAAACACGCCTATAGTGTCGAAAGTCTTGTGTCCTGACACACGAAAATTACGACCTCCAAATGTCCGATGGGAATATTGAATTTAACTTCATAAATACATTTTACCCCTTTTATGGCCGTAAAAATCGAAAATTTTGTAATTTTTGTTATTTTGGAATGTTTATCACCGTGTTTTCCATAAATTTTTTTTCGTGTCACCTAAAGATGTCCTGTAGTGATCCAAACCATTATTTCAAATTCAAAACAAATTGGTTTGTTTTACTCATTGACAATCTACATTTATTTTGTAATGCCAATAATATTAGTAATATAATTTTACAAAACTTGAAAATCAAAAATAAAACTATTTTTTGACCTATATAAATAATATATTTATAATAGATATTTGTCGTCTATATAATATTTTATAATAATATTCACTTTATTTTCAATAATTATTTGATTGTTCAAAATAAAATTAATCGAGTATGTGGCAATTTCAAAATTTGCAATATTTTAACAGCTTAGACATAAAACATATAACACTACTCTGCTGCATTCTGGTTAAAACGCGAGTTGTAAAGGAAACGGAGAGTTGGATTTACACAAAAGTTTTATTCACTATATAACTTAATAATTTAATGAAATATCGTATCAGCGAATAAACCGATCGCTGCGACTTCGGCGGAATCAATAGACATCATTGGCCTCATTGAAAACCCAACCGTAGCGTTCTATCAAAGTAATTTATTTACTCGCATTGTTATATAAATTTTGTTTTATTTGCCTTTTTCGCTAATTGATTTCTCCGCCATAACCGCGCGTAGAAAACCCAAACAATCCCATCGTTCACTTCAAAACGATAATGTACAAATGTATATTATATATATATATATATATATATATACATACATAATTATAAAGTCAAACAAATAATCTAAATTATGAAACGGTTGCGTCTTACCGCCATCGAGGAGGAGAAAAGAATACAGAGTAATATACATGTTTCAAAACACCATATAGACGTATACAAATGGTTTTGGACTAAAGATAAAAAAGGCGATTCATCTCTCATCGGTGCTTACAAACACAGAGTATACTGTTTCTACATTTCTGATTCATTCGTCGGTAATGTCAGACGTTAGTAGTGTTGTTGTTGGTGGTCGACGATCGTGTTTTAGCGAGTCATCTCATGTCCCCCCCCCCGTTTTAAAAGAAATATCTTAGTAAATATTTTGGTTCTCGGGTAATATATCAATTTTAAAACGAACAAAAATCAAATACCAAAAATAAAATACTCTATACAAGGTCTTTTGTGTTGTACACGTGGAGCACAAAATTTACAATATTAGGGCTACGATAATCTCGCGTTTGTGAAACTCTTTGTTGCAGTTTGTGTCTAGTTTGCGTTTTGTGCTTTAAACGGGTATTATAAAGGTGTACTTTCGGTGGCGTTCTCATTTAATATTGAATTGAACGCAAAAAACTAAACGCGTAGAATGAGTTTTTTTCGCCTCCCCCCACCTAAAAAAAAAACCACTAATATTTCGAAAGATCACGGATCTCACTGGAAAACTTGTTTTTCGATAAAATAACACTTTAATCAGGTATTACCGAATACAGATTCGAATTAGGGTGAGGACGTCGTTGAGGGGAAATAGCTCTACAAAAAATAAATAGTCACGGCGCATGACCATAAATTTTTTCCCGCCCCTAACTGAATGCTAATATTCCAGACCTAGTGACAAACCCAGGGAAGAGAACAAAAGAAGAATTCGTCTCTATAAATCTATCCGATATTACGGGTTTTTCACAGTCCTCACTGTTAATATTTCATAATATCCTCTTTTTTTCCGATTCGACTACAATTTTGATTAACTCGGATTCATTTACAAAACCTCTTGTCGAACGATCCTATCCCCTCCCCGACACAGTTAATGAAAATCCCACGAACCATGGCAATCTTGGTCTCCTATATGACTGCCTTATATCATCATCTAAACCAGTGATTCTCAACCTTTTCAAAGTCGACGCCCCCCTTAAGAGTAAAATAATTTTCAACACCCTTCCCTTAAAAAAAAAAAAAAAAAAAAATAATAATAATAAATAAATAAAAATTGATTACTATTTGAAAAGTGTATAACTGAAAATTTAATAGAAAATACATGTATATAATTGGTACTCATATCATTTTATATCTCATTAGTTGAATATTGAATGTTCAATAAATTCATGAATCTGCTAATTTGCTGTTTCAGTGTTTATTGAAAAAATCCAGAAAAATACAATGACAGATAAGCCATGAAGCGTCGGTCAGCAGAGTATTTGTAGATAATTCAGTTTTTATTTTTATTCAATATTTTGCCTTTAATGTAAATATATACGTATTATGCTCAACATCACCTTATCACCCAAGAATTGCTCATCGCCCCCCCCCCTATCGCCCAAAAGATATTCATCGCCCCTCAGTAACTTTTCACCTCCCACTGGGGGCAATATCGCCCCCGTTTAAAACCACTGATCTAAACCCTCACATAGACGCGAATTACCGAAATCAAGGAGAATGTATTTGAGCAAATTTTCGGTTGATTTCCGATCGATACGCAGTTATTAAAACAAACGTGTGAAATATTATTTATCGCGAATTTGTTCTTACCAAACGATTTTATAACGATATTATTAGTAAAAAATAATAATATTATTTGCGAAACTTGAATAATTGTGATTTTAAACAATGCTAAAACATACGCGAGGTTATACAATGAAATTAATTGTTAATAAATAACACTATTGTTTTCAACAATGATGCAAACTTCGTAAATTAGTTGGTCGAGTAGGTTTAAACTTTGAACATTTCAATTTGTCCGCAAATCGTTTTTGAAGTTGGTTCAAAGTCGTTTGTAGACGAAAAAGTCCATTGGCTAAACGTCACAAACACATAATATTATATTTGTGTGTCTTTCTCTGTTCTCGATTCACACAGTGCTCGATACGACAATCGTTTGCACATAATTAGGTGTTACATAATGTTTAAAGTATATAACCGTAATACAATGATTTAATATAATAATATTAATACTGTATTATATGTACAGTAGATTCTTGTTTGTATGCCAAACGTTGCTGTTTCGAATTTCTCGTTATTTCTAACTACAATATTAAATTCTCTAGAAACTACTTTATACTCCTCAATACCGTTTCGCTCTCGAAAACTCGTTGTTATACAATTAATCGTTTTTCGTTACATCGAATACAAAATAATATTTTTATGAAGGAAAGAACAGAAATTTTAGAAATTTGATAAGAAATTATTGACAATTCCGACAAGACAATATATATATATATATATATTTAATATATTAAATTATTTAATAATTATTATATTAATATAATTTTAAACTATTTAAACAATTTGTACAAGATATTTATGTGATTTTCTGTGTTACTTGATTTTTGTTTTGTATTTATTTAGACGGACATTTGACTTTTACAAAGTTATAATAATTATTAAATGTGCAAATACATTTTTGATTTTATCATAATTATTTATAAAATTTTATTAATACTATTTTAGCCACTGATCAGTTTAGTCATTGTATTCTACAAATATTGTGTAAACCAATGCATTGATGATTTAATTTTAAGTATAGAATTTTGATAATTTTTATGCAATGACTTTGGATTTGGATTTTTAAAATCAGCTGTTTATGTCCAGTTCCGATTACCACCGACATAACGCCGCACAGCGTACGCATTATTAAAATATATAATGCTATGTTTCTGATAAGTTGTTTGTTATAATATTGTGTGGAGGTTATATTTTTTACGCTCGGAGATAGCTCTTAGTGTGTGAAACTTCACCGAGGATTTTTTTCGCTATAATTATAATTTTCGTTCACATGAATTTACCGAGATTAATTTATTAATTTTTTCTCTTTCATCGTGATACTTAAGTTTTTTCACAAAGCGCCCCCCGGGGTCCGTTTAAACGAGGCGATTTATGACGTGCATTAAATAACTTTTTTGAACTCAATAACATTCCAAAGAGGTCAATTTTATATTAAGTAATGAGTCAAGAACAGTTTAATATTCTCTTCTGGAGAGGTATATTTTAACATAATAATTTATTCGTACGAATACGTTCACTGTTGTTATGTTTATGTATAATATTATATTCAATTTTAACATATGCGTTTTAGGGCTGGAAATTGAATCTATTTATAATAGTCGAAAACAATTGAAAATTTCGAAAAACAACCCCTTAAAGTATCAAAAAAAATCAATTTTATATAAGCCGTGTTAGATACGGCTTTGGGGGTTTATCACTCTGATCACCCCCCCCCCAGCTTGTAAATACGCTACTAATTGTGGACAAGGATTTCGATTCATCATCGCCATTATTCATGACTTAAGCCACCGATGCGAGTACTGAATATGATAGGTAGTTGTAGTTTAAAAAAAAAAAAAGAATTTATGTTACTGTTTTGTAAAAAATTCTAAGCGTTACACTCCATTGTGTGCTATGGCCACGAGAGAGGAATTTAAATGTTATGACATCACGGATAACATCTCTTATTCGTCTCCACGTACTGTGTGTTAACTACTCGCGGAAATACATGAATGAAGTTGTCGTTTAACATATTATTATTCCAAATATTATTTTAAAATGGCCATCACGATGAAACTGACGTAACTTGATGCTTTATTATGCTAACAAAGGTTACTGAACACAATAATGAATTAGCAATTATTAAACACAAAATACCCATAAAATATATATATATATATATATAAATTATGATATTATCTACAACACTTTTGCGACAAAATTAGTATATTTAAATTTTTAATCTCGCGATCGCTATGTCGGAAATAATCGCCAACGATTTCGTCTGTCAAAATACTATGTGAAATATTTGTGTCAGCAAATCGAATGTCACATATTTTATAGGTGACATTCGGTTTTAAAGACTTTGTAAGTATTCCGAACTGACAATTTTATTATACTGTCTTTATCCACTGCTACATCGAGTGACGATCTGAATAACTGGAAGTGCAGAATGGTTTTTCAATAACACTTATTATGCATTGGCCGACGACTTTGATGATATTTTGAAATAATATTCCTTTTTGGTCAGTGAATTATTTATTAAACAGTCCTTTGGTCCGAATGATGAGGATAGCGTATGAGAATCCATCATTCCTATCTGGGGACTAGACTAGGGTGACCATATTTAAGAAAATAAAATACAGGACAAAAATATTTTTCATAATATTTTTAAATAAATAAGTATTTATTACATGTATATATGTTTTTGAAACGTGACAAAAGTATAATTTTTAAACTACCTATTATAGATTAAATTTAAACACATAAAAACACTATTTTGAAAAACATAAAATAACGTAATGAAACTAAATTGATACTTTTTAAAATTACTTCAGATCCTTTATTCATGCATAGTGTATACTTTACTTTCAAAAAAAAAAAAGCTTGTTAATTATTCATTTTACGATTATAATTTGTTCTAATGGTATCCAAAAGATTTCTAGATTCTTACATTATTTTATTAAATAATTTCAATACAAAAATTTCAAAAAATTTTAAATCAACAGTAAGTCAAAAAACGGGATTAATATGGGACAGACTTGAAATTACCGGACAAAAAGCGTCCAGAGATAAGTTTGTCAGGACAACAGGACACAGAGCTGAAATAAAGGAAAATCCAGTATAAAACAGGACCCACAGTCACCCTATGTCAGCAGCATAAATTCCTTTGTTTTGCAAATACACGAACCTGCCCAGCCTGCTGAGATCGAATATAATAATTCACCAACTACCACCGACGACGCCGGAGAAATAAAAAACTAAAAAGCATTTTCTATAGTAGCCACGGGAAAGAGGTGTTTACCGTCGTCATAAACACAATAATATTGTATTTATGTATTACGCAGTAACGTGCGCTTACTTCCGAAAATACTTCCGCCCGCCCCCGGGAACGGTAAACACGCACAAACGCATAAATATAATATTATCGCAATATTTTGTGGTTTTCGTCGAGTGATTTTATACGAAAAAAAAACAATCGCGTAGTCCGCCAATGTTGCCAAGTATTTTTTTTTTTTTTATTCTTATTTGCGCGTCACGGCACGTGAAAAACATATTTTATCCGACTTTCGTTTTCGTCGTTCGACTGACTCGCACGTCTCCGCTCTGCCATTATATATTATACAGGTAAAAAAAAACCCGAATCCCTCGATATATAATAGAGCATAAAGCGTTTGGAATTTTATTTAAATCTTGTGCACCGCCGCGCTCTTGATTGTTTACACGACAGTAATATACGTACTAAACGTGTGTGTATATGCGGATGAAGAATGATTATTACTCAAGAGAACATCGTTCGTCTAGGGCAGTGGTTCCCAACCTTTTCTACTCTGTAGACGAAAAAATTGTATCACCTTTCTTGGTATACTTTAAAATTAAACTATACATAATATCCGGAATGACCACTTTTTTTGTTGTTGATGATGATTGATAATAATTATGAAATATGAATGACAGTAAATAATTTTATGGAATAATCAATGAACGTGATTAATTATAGCAATAAATTAGTGTAAAATAATAATAATAATAATAATAAGTTATGTTTAGCGGCTAAACACTAATATTATTATAATCTTTATCCGTTATCGTTACCCAATAACGGTTAGGTTATACATTAATTAAAAGTTTTACTTTGTCATGACTGCTTGCGCCTCCCAAATAATGTGTACACGCCTCTCCAGGTTGGGAAACACTGGTATACGGAGAGCAAATATAATATTATGAAAAAAATAAATAAATAATAAATAGAAATATGGCCTGGCCTTTTTTTTTTTTTTTTTTGTTTAAATTTCAACCGTATAAAAAATATATTATTATTATTGAAATATGTTTTTGTTTTATTCAATATGTGACGCAACGAAAATAAATTTTTAAAAAAATACTGAAACAAATATTTTACCACCACGCCACCACAATCGATATCTACGCATTTCGTTATTTTATAATCGTTTTATTTATTTAAAACAGTTTCATAACTCTGGCAACAATAATAATATTATTGTTCCGTGTGGAAAAATCTACTGACAACGGTATAGTTTTATTCGGTCAAAGTCCAAACACCCTCTATCCACCCAAAACACATCCTTGCTACGACCGCATATTATTGTAAAATAATATAATATACTCCAGTGAAATGGTCATGGATTCAGAAATTATAAATTGATATTTAGAAAATGATAATTTGAAATTAAGAAAATGATATTTGTCGAAAAATGTTACGGTATGAAAATTTTGGAAAATAATTTCAATACAATAATGGGTTTTTATTAAAAGTAAAAAAAAACAAAACAAATAAACATAATTTTATTATTCTAAAAGTACTAGCTTCTTTGCTCATCTAAGAATCTAAATTTTAGACTCAAAAACGTGATTTGCGATAATAGCCTTGCCTCAGTCATATTATATTATGAATTTGAATTTTTTTTTACAGAAACTGTGCCAAATTCTACTGTTTATCTTCACAAATCATAAATATACAGTAAAAATAATCTATATAGTTTGCTCATCAGTATTGATCGATTCATTTTCAGTACGTTCACACACATAAATCACAAATATATTGTTGTTTTGTATCTTGTGATTTTTTCAATGATTGATAATCTCTTCGGTACGATTCCAAGTCATTGTTATACTTATATCATTCATATGTTGTGTATCGAGTTGCAAATAATTTATGCAGTACATTATATTATAATATAATGATTAATGACCGAAAAGAAAATGATATGTTTCTTTCTAAACTTTTTGCTGAGTAATTGCAGAAGGTGTATCGTATATTGTTGACTTTGCAATATCAGTATATCATTTTAAATTTCGGACATACGTATGCTAAGTTATAAATATTATATTTGGCATTAGAACAAACACAAATGATTATCATTACTTTTATTTTTTTATGAAATAACAAAAAAAAAAGAGAAAACATTCTACACTTTTTATAAAATTCTGATATAATATGTAATAAAAATATTAAAATTTTCAATTTTTTTATTGCAAAAACAAACAAAAAATTTAGTGTTCTGTTAAAATGAAAAATAAAATTTGGAATTCCATTAAATTCAAAATCGTTTAAGACAAAATTAAATTATCGATTTATATTTTTATTCGATAAAATTGTATAAATTTTCAATTGAATACTTAATCATTCAACTGTTTTTAATATTTGAAGTCTATTTTACATAAAACTATTATGAATCTTAAATCAAAAAAACGCATCATGGTAAGTATCGAAAGCACGTAAGAACTAGAGATAGAATTATTGCACAATATTATGATGGGATAAACCCTTATATTGAGTATTTTAATTCCAATAATCCTATGTAAAACATTCAAGTAATAATAGCTATTGATAATAATTATAAAACTACTTAATTTAATTTTTTGAATATCATTTAAATCATGTGGATCGTTTGTTAAATACCATACAACAACGATTACTCCAAAGATTGAACAAGCCACGCGCTCTAGCGGTGTACGTTTATTAGTTTGACATTTTAATTTCTCAATAGAATTTGAAATTTGAAAAATTATTTATGTCAGAGTATTATCTAAGACGATTCTGAACGAAAGAAGTTATATAAAGATCAATTTTCAACACACTTACCAAGAGTATCTTACCCGAATTATACAGAAAAATCTTATCTACGTTACTCCAGAAAGTTAAAATTTTATTGAAATAAAACTTTGAGAATTCCAAAATTTTTTGTTGGTTAATTGCACGAACTTCATATTTATTGTATTATTAGTAATTAAGTTGTAATTTAATAACGAAAATCTATTTAATGACACAACATATTTTTCTATTTTTACTAGATTTTTAGTTCCTTTTAAAGACTATTGAGAATTTTGAAAATTACTTTTTTAAAGTAATATGTCTTATTATTACCAGATCTTAAGGTATCACGAAAATAAAGTATATAAGCAAAATACAACCATTCAAAAATAATAAATATTAATTCGTACAATGAGGAAAACGTATTTTATTTTTAAAATTATTGTTTTCACACGCTCAATGTCGTAATTATTTAAAATCAAAAAAACTTTGATCGATGAAAAAAAAAACATCAATATTATTTAAAAAACTAAACGCGAGCCACATACAACCGTGACGAGAGGCTACCACATGCAGCTCGTGAGCCACAATTTGGCCACCACTGGTATTGTACGTAGTAGTTGTATGTAGTTGGTATTTTATGGTTTTTTATTGTTCTGCGTTTCGCGTGGTCCGAGAGAGCACACAGCGCGGCGTCACGGAGCTTTTCTACACCGCAGGATATTGTTTCCGAACTTTCACAAAGATTTCACTGCCAGAGCGCGTCATCGGTTTCGGCCACAAAATATCGAATGGACGCGTGTCCTGATGTTATGCGGACTCGGACAGATTATAATCATAATATTATTATTACCGAAGTTTAAATTATTATTAACACCCGATTTCGTTGCGATTAATTGTTTTTAATCGGGAGGCAAGGGACGCATTCACCCTCCCGGCGAGATTTATTGCCGGAGGATTTTTTTTTCTTTTTATATTTTCGACGGGTAATCGAAACAATTTGTCAGCAAAGTCATCAGCTGCTGTAAGGAAGGTACTTACATAATCAAAAAATGATTGGAAACTTTCAGTACGAAATAAACATTTCACCTTTAATTTGTATTTAAAAACGTTTAACATTCAGCGATTTCATTGTTTTTTATGTGTACATGCATTTTGACTTCAAGTTTTAAAATTTTCAACTTCACACGTCGAAATTTAAAGTTTGATGTTTTTCTACTAAGCAAAACGATTGATCAATAACATACTAAAATCATAGAAATATCATTTAATAAATATACTTAGAAAGGTCAAAACGTGGTTAAGATAAACAATCTCTGAACAGTGGTAAATGTGAGTAAATACCCATTTCTGCTTAATGCTTATTTTATTACTTTATTTATAATAGGTACTACCCAATTAAATAAGGCTAAATTTAGTATGGGATTTATTTTAATTAGTCCCCGCATCCCTTGAATAATTTCAAGATTCACCACTGTCTCTGGGATAAAACCTCACAGTTTTGTGTTTGTTAAGCCTTAGATGGAAACAAATCAAAAATTTGATTTACAAATAATGTTTTACTAGAATTTATGTTTGATTATTAAGAAAAATATACTTATTTTTACAATAAAATCCATTTTTTTTTTTTACATCCTGTATTTAAAAAAAAAAATTTGCTTCCTCCCTGGATTTTCATAGATAAACGTCTTTGCCCATATTCATATTTCAATTGTTTCGTTTAGTTTTTCAAAACGGTCCTTATAATGAAAAATAAAACTCAAATAGTATTTATAAAATTTATAAAAGATTTCTGTAATATAAAAGAAAACACGTGGCATCAGTTCAAAATATAAACACACACATTATAATGGTACAGTTTTTTTTTTTTTTTTCTTACCACTGCTACATTCGAATTACGATTCCCACAGTGTTTTGTTTTCGATTAAAGCACATTATCGCGGTATACAACAGTAGTATAAAATCAGTTTTTTTTTTTAATGTTTACTGCCCGAAATGTAAAAATGAGAGACACTCATAAAATACGTGTGTGCAGTGGTTTGTATTGTAATCCTCATTGCTGTCATATAATACAATATGATGCATACATTTTATAATTTTTTTCTTTTTTTTTTTTATAGTCATTTTATTCATTAGTGTTATAATAAAAAAACGTACATTCAACGTTCAGAAGTTTTCAGATCGTAAAAAAATAAAATGTTATACATTGTATTTTAATTTATCGCATATTAAATGGTGTGTAAGTTTTAATCAGCAACTTCCTGTATTACTATTGAAAATTCTTTGTTTTTCCAAAGAATTAATCAAAACTTTAACGAGACGCAATAACGCTTACAATAAGTCAACGGAACGAATTTATTATCATTCAATAGCTATCATTGAGCTTAATATTATTTTATACTACTGGAGATGTATTTTGAAACGATGACATGAACATAAAAAAAAAAAAAACATGTATCATGCGTATAACAAAATGTTTCTATTATAAATAAAACGGTTAATTTTGGCTTTCGAGTGAATTTTTTTTTAAAGTATTTTTGTCCTTTCTTACAAGCTTTTCCGGCAACGGTCGTGTTCGACAAACAATGGCTTAGGATAAAAACGTAGCACAGTAACCGCGTGGGATACTTTTAGGGATTAAAACTCACATTGACTATGCAAAGAGCTTTGTTTCCATATCATACGGGGTTTTTTTTTTTTTTTAGGGGGGAGGCTCACGTAGATCGATCGAATCGAACTGTGAAA
The DNA here is from genome assembly GCA_025469315.1 of Stegophylla sp. TES_Ste_2020. Classification (NCBI taxonomy): domain Eukaryota; kingdom Metazoa; phylum Arthropoda; class Insecta; order Hemiptera; family Aphididae; genus Stegophylla; species Stegophylla sp. TES_Ste_2020. The sequence continues at coordinate 855 of JAIPRM010002154.1, read as the reverse complement.
AAAGTCGCTGAAGTACGTTTAACCTTTCACGCTTTTACATAATCTCGAGCGCTTCCACGGATTTTTAGCACTACTCAGAATATTGTTTTTCGAACAATAGAATAATAATAATAATAATAATATTCTCGTTCGAAGTGAATATCTTAATCCGTTAAAATGCAAGGCCAACAACAGGGGCGAGTGATGTACAGCGATGTAAAAAAAGTTAGTTAACGCCGATCGAATATGAATATTTTCCATTCGACGAGGTGTAAATCGATTGAGTAAAATACAAATCACAAATTTAAATATATATATATATATATCGCGTGTGAAACTACTCGTCGGAAAATATATATTGTTTTCCGTAAAGTAGGTAGAAAAAATATACAGCAATAGTTATTACAATAGTGATAGGATGTTGATGACAAGTGCATTTCTTTCCCTTTAATTTCTCCAAGCTTTCTCTAAGCCGAAAATTCGTTTCATGCACCCCTGATTCAGAATTTTCAAGCATTTTTAGACGTTTCGGTTATAAATGCATTGTTTTTGCTTTTTAACGTCATTTTTTTAAAATTTTTACATCATTATTTCATTTTACAAGTCATTTTTTGTATAGTTTTTATCATTTTTCTAATAAAATTAAGATTTTCACGAACGATTTTACATTTTAGATTCTGAATGAAGTGAAGAAGCTAATGTTTTTACAATGATGTTTATTTTTTTTTTCTGTGTACATCTTTTCGTAGAGAAATACTTGTCCAGAAGTTTCGATCAATAACTTTTTGAAACCGGATTTGCCTCTAGATTGTACTTTAAAGAGGTCATTTTTTGAATTTCTCAATTCTTCAATTTTTTTTTTTGGAAAAAACTACC